>ML170190.1:119971-132500 GCA_004355085.1 Rickenella mellea
TATACTTCCTTCTAGATCCTTGAAGATAACGTAGTGAAGGCGATGATCTTAGAACTCGTGCAAGACCTGGCAGACCCAGATGCGTCGAATCCGAATTCTGGATTGTAAGCATATTTTTCAACAGCCGATGTCTGTGCTTGCGCTGAAAGATGCAAAAGCTCGGAAAAGCTAACGACGATCAAGGCATCATTAGATGTAGCAACACCATTAGCTGGCCCGATCGCTCCTGTGGTAGCGGGGATAGGTCTTTCAGTCATGTTCGTGAACTGGCTGTTCGGCGTCTACACCAATACGTTCGTACCCGCATTTCTCGCTCGCTCAATTCGAACTGACTTTGTTTCGATAATATCAAGTCCAGGCACATTACGCAGTCTTATGGGATACATCGTCGATCTCACCATCGTGCTCGAAACTCTTTTCTGGTTGAAGGCAGCACAACCGAACAATCCCGCCGTGTCTTCTGACGATGTCGAAGCGGCGTTCAGTTCATATAATACCTCAGAAGAAAGGGTCAAGGTCCACCGAGAAATTCGGAGCTATGTCGACAACATGAGTCTCCTGGACCACGCACATCCTGACAACGCACATGATGAGGTTCTACGCCTGATCAAAGCGCATCGGCGTGACCTCATTGGTGCTACCAACCCTTCTTCACGTTAGGGAAAAGTCACGATTGACGAGGCAAGCTTTCCGTGCCATGTTTCAATGTTTTGGATTTGCTGTGCGACAAGCTATGGGTTTGGATTGTTCATGCATAAATATCGGTTTTGTTGTTTTCGAAATGCTGTGTATCGCTTTGTGTAATTCTAACATCAATATAGCGTAAGTAATCTCATACCCGGCTGCAGCTGTACTTGTCGTTGCATTCGCAGCGTACACTCTGAATCAATGAAACCGACGAGATCCCTTCTTTAAACACTAGTGCAAGTGAATCGCCGAAAACTGTATCATATATCACCACGCGTACATTCTCGTCACTAGACGTACATTATCGAATCTACAATAACGTAAAAAGAGAACGGGTGATGATGGTAAAAAAGTGATAAAAGATATTCGTGTGTAGTGGGCCATAATGTTATTGTCGTTGTACGTATGCGTGCGTGTATGTGTGGACTCGGACTCGGACTTGTGATGATACAAGAAACAGAAACAGCTCGAAAGGAGATGGGAAGGAATATCGAAATATCTGGGAATGGCGGGGACTATGTGCAATCTGCAGATTTACGAGAGTATATGGGTATACGTGTAATTTTTTGAGGTAGGAATGTGGGATGGGCAGATAGGATTGTGACGAAGATAGCGATGGAGATGGCGTGGGGGATTGGTGATAGTATGTCCGTGTGTGCGATTGATCAAGCAAGAAAAACTTTCGTCGAAATGAACTGGGGGCGGAGACACATATCGAGATAAGAGAGAAAGAATGGAACTAGGAGAGTGGCGCTCTGCGCGTTTGCGTTTGTGTTTTCGGGTTTTGGATATCGGGGGGTTGCGCCACTCGTCCTCGTCCTTCATACCTCGTTCGCTCCGTAAAATTTGGTGTCGTAGTCGTCGGTCTTATGCTACAATCAACCGCGCACAGCCACGCCCTCTCGCTCCCTCTCCCCACCCGCTCGCGGTGACTCCGCCTCCGAATACCCGAACGACCCGAATCGCTGCCTAGGCGTCACGACCCCCGAAAACGACGCAACAGAACCGGAAATGGAATCAAAGCTCGACGCACGCGTCGGCGTCCCGCTCCCGCTCCCCGGTCGGGAAGACGAGTCAGGGAACGGCGGGTGCGCCTCAGACGAGTGATGCGAGGAAGAAGGATGTGAGGGTGAGGGAGACGAGGGCGGGAACGGTGACGGCGACATCAACTCCTCGACGCTCGACGCGGAGTACGACCTGCGCATCATATCCGCGTGCTGGTGCTGATGCTGGTGTTGATTATGGCTATCCCGCTGCGAGTGCGGGTGCGAGTGCGAGTGCGAGTGGTGCGGAGAGGGGGGTATGTCGAGGAAGGACGCGTCGCGGCCTGTGTAGAAGCAGAACCTAAAAGTTACAAATTAAGTATTAGCATGGGTAGGAGGAAGAAGGAGGGGAGTAAAGAGACGCACTTATTCAAAAAGAACTTATACCCATTCTCATCAACAGGCGAACGCATCCCCGCACCATTACCACCACCACCATCCCCCTCCGCCACACCCTCAGGGTTGAACTTAAACCCACCAGCGCGAGGGAGGCCAGACGCCGGCGAAGTCGACGACAGCGTCATCAACGACTCGAAATCCAGGGGCGAGACGAGCGCGGGGGACGATACGAGGGACGTGTTCGTCGACGAGGACGTTGACGACGTCGATACTGATGACGTGGAGGATGTGGATGTGGTAGAGATGGTGGAATCGGTGCTCGTGCGGAGGGATATTTGGGGAGCCGTTAACGCGCTTGAGGAAATCGTGTCCGGGATGGTAGGGTTGTTGGTGGGGCTGAGGAGGGGCGGGAAGGAATGATACCGCCCCGGGCCTGGCGAGTGAACCGGAGACGGCGAGTGCGAATGCGAGCCCGGCGGAACGGCCTCGTTATGCGGCGTCGTAGTCCTCGACGAGCCAGCAGTTCCAGTCACAGTCGACACCTCCGCATCCGATAACGATCTCTGCTGCTGCTGCTGCTGCTGCTGCTGATGCGCATTCTGTTGCTGGAGAGAGAGAGAGGCAGAAGCACGCTCAGGCGTCCCAGGCGGCGTCTTCCTCACATGCGCGTACGCGTCGCGATACCCGTTGGACGAGGATATACCATGGTCGGCGGCCCACGTGTCGAAGTACGATCGTTGGTGTCTCCTCCCGTGTCCATGCCCATGGCCGTGTTCGTTGCCGTGCTCGTGACGATGTAGTACTGGAGCACCAACACCGTTCTCGCCATCGCTATTATGCCCATCTCTCGGCGACCCAGGGGCATACCTCTTCGCCCCCGACTCTTGCGTGTGCGTGTGCGTGTGCGTATAGACAGGTGGGGGACTGAACGCCGCCCGCGCGTTCTTGCGCCATTCAGGGGAGAGCGGGTGGGATGGACTTGACTGCGACTGCGACGGTGGATGAGGGTGAGGGTAGGAATACTGTTTCTTCGGCCACGGCACAGACGAGTGCGAGTGCGCTGTGTGTCCGAGTCCGTGTCCGCCGAACGACGCAGGGAAGGTGTTCATGCGCATATGCCCGTTGGGACTATCGTCGCGAGGCTTCCACGGCTTCTTCAACGACGCTGCGAAATCGTACCGCGCAGCTAACGTCTCCGCCTTCGTCCCCGTCCCACCCATGCTTGTCGTCGACGCGCCATGAACATGACCAGAACCAGAACCGGAAGAGGAAGAGGAAGAGGAAATCGGGATGCCGGCATTCGAACTCGAACTCGGGGACAGCCGACCGTGACCGTCCCTGTGGCTTTGAGCGCCCACCACCGTCGCAGTTGCCGTCTTGTTCGGTAGCATCGACATCGACGATGAGTGCAAGGACAACGACGCCGGGAGCGGAGTGGGCCCGGGAGACTCGCCATCGCCCGCCTTCAAGAACACCTTCTCCAACTTCCTCTCCAGCTCGCCCAGTCCCCTCCCTCCCGTCGCCGTCGTCGCCGCAGTCGTCCCAGACACAGAAGCAGCACTAGCCTGAGCATCAACCACGGGACTCCTCCGCTCAAACACAGCCCGATAATTCTCGCCCCCATTGCTATCCCACATCTCCCTGCCCGCACACACGTACCGCACAGCCAGGACCAGCGTCTTATCCTGCAGTTTGCCCAACAGCATGTCGCCCAGCCGTATGGAGAACTCGAATCTGTCGAATTGCCCGCCATCGCCATCGCCACCGTGACTCCCAATCCCACCACCACTACCATGCGAAGAGGAGGAAGAGGGGGAAGGGGAGGATAAGGAGGACCCATCAAACCGACACGCCCCACCCCACTTCGCGCCAACCTCGCTCGTAGTCTGCCACCCATCCAGCGTAAACCTCACCGCCACCCGCTTCTCAAACGCGAGGTTGCGCACGCGCACGGTGCCGTGCACGCTCAGCCCGTCGGGTGCGAGCTCCAGCGTTTCCAGAAGCACGTCCCTTCCGCTCATGTTGCTGTTGCTGTTGCTGCTGCTGCTGGTAGAGGGGGAGGAAGGCCGTCGACCGGGCGGGAGGTTCAAAACGCGCATAACCAACGCGCGCCTCTGCATCTCCTCATCCTCGCTCCCATACCCCCTTCCCTTCCCATTCTTCCCCCCTACACCATTCCTCCCCACTCCTCCCTTCGCCCCTCCTCCCCATGGATACCCCCCACCCTCACTAGCACTCCCAGTCTCCCCCTCCGTCCCCGTCTCATCCGTCGGGCTCCCATCCCTACTAACCGCCAACGGCTTCTGCTCCGCGAGGAACAGCTTCACGTGCTCCAGCTGCGCGTCGAAGTGCACGAATTTCGACGAGGTCGGTGTCGCGGGGAGGGACTTTGATAGGCTTGAGTGCTGTTGAGCTGGTCTTACGTCTAGGGCTGTGGAGGAAGATGGTGTGGATGAAAGGGAGAGGGAAGGGGAAGGAGACAGGTCGACGACTGCGCCACACCCGACGCTCCCCCTCCTCCCCCCACTTCCACCAGGCAAAGGACCACCAGGACCACCATCGCCGGTCGGCGTACACCCCGTCACGAGGAACGGCAGCGGCAACCCGGGCCTCCTCCCCTCCCCACTTCCGTAGCCGGACGAACAATGCGACTGCGAGCGCCGCTTCAGCGACGACTTGAGCACCTCGCCCGACTTCTTCCGGATCAATGGTGCGGAGGATGTGTCGGTTGTTAGGGACGTCGATGTCGACCTTTGCGTTGTTATCGTCGTCGTCGTCGGGGCATGTATCGTCGTCGTCGTGGGGGCGTGTATCGTGCTCGACGACGACGAGATCGAGTTGGCAGAAGAGGAGGAGGCGGTGGGGGTAGAAGAGGATGAGGGCGGCCGCACGGAAGGAACGGGCGCGACGGGTCGCGCGTAGTTCCCGAGCGCGTCGAGGTCCAACTTCAGCGCCTGCGCGTTCGTGCGCTTGATACCCGGCACCACTGCCGCTTGCGACATCGTCATCTCGGTCTTCAAGTCTGTGGCGCCCATCTCTCCAGCGTCGTCCTGCTCTTGCGATTCGTGCGACTTCGCTGCTGGCTTGGAATTGGAGGAAGAGGTGGAAGAAGGGGAAGTGGGATCAAGTGGCGCACTCGACTCGACCTCTTCACCACTGATAGGAAACGGGACGAGACCTAAAGAGGACGGCGGCGTGAGCGGTCCTTGGACGTGTATGCGTATGCTCGGCGGTCTCGGTCTCGGTGTTGTCATCGGTGTTGTCGTCGATCGCACACCCGGACCCGATGGAGGTACGACAGTCGTGCTCGCTCCCGCTCCAGCTTCTGATACCGGACGTGCTGCTGAATGGGTGCGTTAGCGATTTTTTTTCATTTTTTTGAAGGCCGGTGATGAATAGCGGACGAAAAATGATGGAGAATGGAGATGATAAAACATGAAGCATGACAGATGATGAAGAATGGAGAAGATGGAAGATGGAAGGGAGAGATAGATGGGGTACGTCGACGCAAACACTCACCATCCTCACCCTCGTCGCCCCTACCCTTATCCCCATTCTCATCCTCATCTCCACCCTCGCCAGAAATCTTCATCAACGTATCACTCGAGTCCAGCGGAAGCCCGGTTTCAACCTCAACCTCATCAGAGGACACAGACTCCTCCCCTCCCCCATTCAAGTCAAACACAGCAGCGCCACGCGCTCGGGCTCGTCCGCGACCGCGAGGCGCGCGCGGTGCGATACCTGGTATACTCGAGTTCGCGTTGGTCGAATTTGGATTTGGTGGCGCGTTTAACGAAGAAGAGGAAGATGCGCCGGATTCTGGTATTGCGGAAGGCGAAGTGGATGGAAGAGAAGGCGAAGGCGAAGGGGTAGTGGAAGAATTGGAATTGGACGCCATAGTAGGCGTTGCGCAATCCGACTCGGACTCAGACACGACGACGCACCCCGATCCCGCCACCTTCTCACCTTCGTCGAGGTCCCTTCCTTCGCTGCGTTCAGCAAGGATCTTACGAGCCCGCTCGGCGCGTGCGTCTATGAGCGCGTTATCTCCCTCTTTCTCCTTCTCCTTCCCTTTCTTCAACCCGTTCTCCTCCAAGACCACGACATCTTGAGTGTCGAATACCTCCTCGGCGTCCGAGTCGGACGACGAACCCGAGGAGGACTCGTCGAGTATGAAGCGGGAACGACGCGTTGATGGTGATGGTGTAAACGTCGTCGTCGATGATGATGACGAAGTGGATGAGGACATGAAGGGTGTCGGAGTGAATGGGCCAGAGGAGGAAACTGTCGAAGCTGAGGAGGAAGAAGGCGTGCGCCTTGGGATGCCCGGCAACCTCGCACCAGCGCTGTTCGAGGACTGGATGTCACTTGGAGCGGCGTACGTTTTCTTGGATTGGATGTGCATCCCATGCGCATGCGTGTGCGCGTGAGGGCTGCTGATGATGCTACTGCCGTATGGATGGACCTCGAGGAAACGCGAGGACTGCTGCTTTGGTGTGGCGAGTGATGGGGGCGGGGGCGGTGTGGCGGGGAGGACGTATGGCATTGTCGATTCTCGGGCTTGCGGTGATACGGTTGAGGCAAGGGTGGAATTCTGTGAAGGGAAGGGTTGAGAAAGAAAGGTACGCGATGCGGGGAAGAGGCACGAAGAAAGTAACGAGGGGGGAAGCTAGAAGTTAGAAGGCTAGAAGTAGGAACAGGAAAGAAGGAAGGAAAGCAATGGAGGAGGACTGGGACTACGTCAGCCTGCTGAGGGAGTGGGAGATGAAGCTATTCTGCACGGGGGTTTGGGTGAGCGTTCTGGCGTTCCTCGGGCTGACTAGTGCTGACGACCGGGAGCTCAGAGTGGGGAGGCGCGGTGGCGTATGTGGAGCGTCAACTTGGAGGCTGCGGGGTAGAGCGTGCGGGGCATGGTGGGGAGGTGGATAGGAGAAAGGAAAGGTAGGTGGAATATAGATAGAGTGACCGCGAGGGTAAGTGAAGGCAAGGATAGTGTAACTCACCAAGTTTAACCCCACAAGTTCTTCAACTCGAGTGGCACACTCGTCTCCGCACCTTAACGGTAAATTGGACGTGTTCTAGAGGATGTGGGAGGCGGGGTCGCACGCGTGAGAGGTGCAGTGAAGTGTGGAAGTGCGTGCGTATAATGCGGCTCTACGATATGGCGCTCGACAAGAGTGTACTGTAGGCGCGTTAGCTATTGGTTGAGACACCGATGACGACAGAGCGTCGTATGCAATGTAGAATATAGCTCTGTCTTACTCACCTTTTACCTAGTCCGCGTCCAGAAGAGCTAAAGCCACCCGAAATACGAACCAGTTGCGAAAAGTGAATAGCGCTGGTCTAATTTTGCTCCTTCTATATGCACACCAAGTAATACGAGTCTCCAACAATCAAGAAAAGGGCAGGGGAGTATCGAGTAAAGATAGATGAAAGGGGGGAATTGGGTGGAAAAGATAAAGGGAGATGAGGGATGTTGAGAGACCGAGAAATGGACGCGGGTGGCTGAAAGTCAGCCCCCAACTGAATTTTCCCTGGAGGTCTGGGACCCTGAGTGGCGTTACGCGATTGCCGCATACGGAAAGTTGCGGAGAGGTTTGCACGGTTCTTTTACTCCTTTCGGGTCGCTTCTGCGAATTCGGAGCTAGCCATTGGGCCTCGAGGTCTGGATGCAGTCGCGATCGAGTCTTTAGACGCGAAGCTCGCGGGAGTGTCGTTCTCTTGCTTGGTCATTTGCGTGGAGGCCTCTCGTCAGCGGATTTTTTGCTTATCGTCGAGCAGGAGTCGGGCATGAATGTCTTAGTCCGATGCAAGACTAAGGCTCAGGCGCCTACCTCCCGGCTGGCGGACATCAATAATTCACTGCACCGCACACAGGCGACATGCCGCGGCCCCGAGAGGTCCCACGCACTGAACGCTCTCTCGGCCTTTCCTCGATTGGGGTAATCTTGCCATCATCCATATAGTCTCTGATATGCCTCGTTTGAAGCGTTGCACGATGTGAGATTCAGTTCTATCTTCGTTCCTCCGCAGAGATTGGACCTAATCATCTCCGTCAGTCGTCCCTGGCGAGACTTTCCTTACGTAGGCAAGTGGGCGTGGCTTCGTCGTATGGATAGCCCGAGAACGCAAACACGCTGCACCTCTCGAATTTTTTCCCGTACACGCATGACCCCAGGTGATATTGAAAGTAAGACGCCTTACGAGAACCAATTTACTCTTCCCTCACTCATATCAGTTAAGGTCATAAACACGTTGCAGCTTCGGCGCAGAGCCTATCAAAATGGCTTTCAAAGTTCGTAACGTTGACGAATTTGCGACGTGAAGACGAGACAGCGCGTCATAATCGACGTCATACTTTCTCAAGCGTCCCTCGAGACCAGCACTAAGCGCCCGGTCGTTAGACACATCAGAAAAAGCTAGCGAAGCTATTGCGTCATTATGAATTGATGCTGAAACTGGGACGTAAACGTCCTAGTTCACCTTCTCTGGCTCATCCTTAAGCTTATCAGATACCCCTGGCTGGATCATTTTTCACAAATAATTGCCCGAGTCGAGGGCCTTCCAACACACACAAAGAAAACTTAATCCCCCAATCGCCGCGAAGGAAGAAATCGAATTTTACTTCCGTCGCAAGAAGCAAGATCGGAGTGGCATGTTTACTTCCGTCCTCGGCGCGCGCAGCAAATCTCCCCACATGCTTCCACCCTTCCTAAATTACCGTGACCACAAACGGTTCAAGGCTTCGCCAAAATCGCTAAATTAACCCTGGAGAGTCAGTCCAATCCTCAAGGCTCAAGCTCGTTACGTTTCTTGGGATCAGCTGAGAGGGATCGAAACCAAAAACGCGTTCTCAATTTTTAAATAGGTACTAAAAACGCCACAAAGCTCCTCCGCTCCAACCTAAGGCACGATATCCGCCGCTCACCAGCGTACACACTGGCAGAAATGGGCATGATTAACATTATATTTTCGTTTGCCCCACACACCCCTTTCGTTTCCCAGCTGTGCATCATTACGCTGACGGATCAAGTGCAAACCGTCAGCGAGACAATTGCCAACAGAACTTCTCGCTCAGTTCTCCCTTCGTTCAAAATGATCCCTTGTAATGGAAAGTATATCGTCGATATTTTTGGCACAGTGTGGGGATTTCGCTACGCAACCATTCAAATTCCCCAGATCCATAAATACTGCGAAAACTAAAGATGCCTTAAAGCTGCCCCGCGGGCACTGGAATTTGATGAAAAATAAAAGCTGTTAGTATTGCACCGATATTTGAAATAACGGCAAAATAAAAGCACCTCTCGGATTTCTGAGGAAATTGACGAGAAGATTTGGAGTTTTGACAATTTCCACGATGACTTTTGTGACGTGGAAGAGTGTGATCGTGACGTCATAGGTCTCTTTAGACGTGAAATCTCTAAGTCCTTTCGTCACCGTTCTTGTTCCCAACCACCACCATCACCTACTAACCTGAGCCTTGTAACGGCTATAGAGCACCCCGCTTCCACCTATCTTGCAACATGAAGAAGCCAGATCATCAATGGCGGACTCAGATACTTCCTAACGGCGACCTTCCCACCGAAGTCGCGAGGAAGTTTTTGAGCTCGACAAAGGGTAACTTGGAGGTGAAGATTCGCATCTTATCAGCAATGCACTGACCAATCAAACCGAGAGCTAGTGTTGACGTATGGGACGCCTGCTATGACCGCCAGACTGCGTATACGTGGCCCGCAGTTCAAATACTGCTTTCACCATCGTTGCGTAAGTTAGGACCACCCACGTCTCCTACTAAGGAATAGGACGAGTTCTCTGATAACAATGGCATGATGCAGCTAACAGAGTTGGTAAAGAGCCACGACGATCCGGTAGGAGCCACGCAGTCTCGCCGTCGTCAAGAGTACACCGATTCTGTCGAGATCACCCACTCAGACGACTAAGAGAACGACGACGATGACGAGTTGTACCGAGCGACGTCACGAGACTCTGAAGACCCGAAATCTCTAAGTCCCTCCATCGCCGTTCTTGATCCCAACCACGCCCTTTGCCCAGCCAAAGCCGCGCAACAGGCACAATGCACCATTCTTCCACCTGTTTGTGCCCTGCAGTGATCCAAGCCATCGTAACGACAAAGGTGGCAATGAAGAAGCCAAATCCTCGTCCGAGAATGCTCGCCAGCAACGACTTACCCGCACCAACGTCAAGGGCGGAAGATTTGGAACGCATCGAAGAGCAACGTGAACAACAACTCGAGAAGATTAACGATGTGAGCTAGTGTTAGCCACAATGGACGCATGCGACACCAGCTTGTGTGTATGCGGCCCTGTCGGGAAAATATTGTCACGTACGTTGGCCCTACCCTCCATTTTTTTGACCAACGAACAGAAATTTACCCAGAAACGACGTCATCATCCAGTCAACAGAGCATGCGACAAACGCGAAGATCCGTTCGGAGATGCACAATCTCGCCGTCGTGAGTACAATGATTGTATCCACGATGCGATATTAAAAATTCCATAAAACCAGTCCAAAGTCGCAATGTGCTAGGTGATGGCAGCGCGTACCTCAGGTGAGATTTCCTTCCACAATCTATTGGATATATCCAGGCTAACGGATGACCCACGATACGCTTATACGAAGGCGACGAATGCCGCGAGCAAGCGATGGAACAAAGGCGAGCTGCACCGAGCAATTAATTCTCAAGCAACCTCCGGCGAGTTCCATTTGTTCATATAACGGCTTATTCGATTACCGATGACTTAGCAGGTCATTTATTTCTCAATGCAAATCTACAAGCAGTCGCATGACACTCACTATCATCGTGCGACGGGAAGCGGCGCAGTGGGACCGTCACCGTAAGTTATATGCCTCGGACTTCACACCCTAGCAAACTAACGAGCATTTTACCAGCCGACGACGTTTACATCACTTCAGGAGGGGCAATGCCGTTCGCCTGCCACGACCAGAGGTAGTACGGTTATAGAATACAGCTTGTTGTAACGTAAAATACCGAATATATTTATTTCAATTTATGGTGAACTATCAAAGACGGTCAAATTCGCCTCAATATTGACGTTTCGATACCGTCAATAAGTAGTCAGAATTTGGTCTCCGAGTAACATCGAGACCAGCCACTATTTGGTCAGCATTTCGTCAGAATATCGTCTGTATTTGGTATCGGAGCCAAATACAGACAGCTTTTATTTTTCATCAAAGTCCGGTGCGGGGGCTCCGTCCTAATAATATGTATGGCCCGCTGCAAACATAACCCACCATCAATAAACCGTTCGTTATTTTTGTTTTTCACCACCAAAGTATGTATATTAATGACAAGATTAAATTCACATTATTACACGTGTACGCTTCGCCCGATAGCGGATGCAAAAAATGACATCCCAAATCAAGTCCCGTGTGGGCCAGCTGAAACATTTCAGCATTTGGTGGTCATCAATGACGTTGAGGATGTTTCGTGCACGTCGTTTCAAGACGTTGAAGACGTCACAGTATACCAAACCTGCAATGGTTCAAGAGAACAATTCGAGTTCCTTCGGAGTTGCGGCTAGCCGTTCGCCATCAAAGCCATATAACACGAAAGAGCAGGTTTGGACGATACGAACTACATTGAGATTAGTTACACTACAATTGATATGAGAAGTACACAAAGCGATACACAGCATTTCGAAAACAACAAAACCGATATTTGTGCATGAAAAATTCATACTCGTAGCATGTCGCATAGCAAATCCAAAACATTGCAACATGGCACGGAAAGCTAGCCTAGTCACCCGTGGACTTTCCCTAATGTGAAGATGGGTTGGTAGCACCAATGAGGTCACGCCGATGCGCTTTGATCAGGCGAAGAACCTCATCATGTGCATTGTCAGGATGTGCGTGGTCCAGGAGACTCATGTTGTCGACGTAGCTCCGAATTTCTCGGTGAACCTTGACCCGTTCTTCTGAGCTGTTGTATAAACTGAACGCCGCTTCGACATCGTCAGAAGACACGGCGGGATTGTTCGGTTGTGCTGCCTTCAACCAGAACAGCGTTTCGAGCACGATGGTGAGATCTACGATGTATCCCATCAGACTGCGTAGTGTGCCTGGACTTGATATTATCGTAACGAAAATGAATTCGGATTTTAGGAGTGAGAAATGTGGGTACGTACGTATTGGTGTAGACGCCGAAAAGCCAGTTCACGAACATGACTGAAAGACCTATCCCCGCTACCGCAGGAGCGATCGGGCCAGCTAATGGTGTTACTACATCCAATGATGCCTTGATCGTCGTTAGCTTTTCCGAGCTTTGGCATCATTTAGCGCAAGAACGGATATCGAGTGATGAAAGAATGGGCTTACAATCCAGAGTTCGGATTCGACGCATCTGGGTCTGCCAGGTCTTGCACGAGTTCTAAGATCATCGCCTTCACTACGTTATCTTCAAGGATCTAGAAGGAAGTATA
>ML170190.1:145039-249803 GCA_004355085.1 Rickenella mellea
ATATTTTTCAATCATATGCAGCATGTCAGTTTGTGAAAGGTTCTCCTTCTTCCTGCATTTCAATTGAGAATATGTTCACAGTCAATCATGGAATCTTGTCTGTCTGCTTTGATATCATCTGCATCCACTCTGGTATGGCTTATCATGAACTTGAAATATATTATAGTATGAGGTTATATAATATTCCTCAGAATGGCTCTTTGCCTCCTTTGCTCCTGCATCTTAACCAATATTTAGGTCTGTAAATTTACTTTTACACAATTCATTTTCTTAACCTCGATCCAGTGATTGTCATTTGCCTTCATCGTTCTTTTTGGATGATCCACAAATATGGAAGAAGGTTCACATCAGAGATATTTGACCAGTCCTTGCAACAGTATGTGGACAGTGGTACTGCAGAGCTTGTGAGAAGTGCAATATGGGAGACATTCCAAGATGATGTTGCTTCAAAGTCCCAAGTTTTATCATCTGATGAAGGATACAACCAAGTGATTGATTCACTGTTACAAATTACACAGGACAATCTTATGTGTACGTCATTCATCAACAATGCCCTAGATTTCTCATCTCACTGATTCTCATTCAGCCCATGAGTGAGCAGAGGTCATACAACCAATGTTCACTCAGTGTTGTGGATATTGAAGTGCTAAAAATGATTTTGTATACTAGTATATTCTCTGCCCAGACATCCAAATCTATGCATCCATCTACATCATAGCTCATCACAAAGTTGGTACCTGAAGACATCAAAGATATTCTAACAATTGCATTCATCTCATCTTGGCACATCTATTGTGTCTTCACCTTTCCTCTATATGGCTTTCCATCCACCTCTGAAAGGAAATTTTCAAAAATGCAATGAGCAGCGTTCAATAATACCACAGGCAAAAATGAAAGAAGCAAGGGGACAGGCACCAACAGAAAGAAACATCGAAGGGTACAGGATGATAACTCACTTGGTCTAATTTTCACCTTCTTTGATAATCCTCCGGCAAGAATCTCATGCAAATAATCACCTCTAAAGTTCTTCATCGTTCTCGTTATGAATAGCCCCATAAGTAGAACCACACATGCCGCCCTTGCAGTCTCCCTCTCCACTGATTGCACTCCCTTCTCCCTATCTCCATCACCGCCCACTGCCGTCCTGTGTACCAACATATAAACATCCTGGTGTACGGCACCCCACACAGGTTGTGTATGTGTAGTTAACGTGTACAGACCTGTCATGAGCGGGGCAACCTATATATCCATTGTTGTGCACCCTCGCGTGCGGAGTTCAGGTGGCGTGGCGAGAGCGTAGCTGGCAGAGTGGAGCATTGAAAAGAGGGAGACAAGGACGAAGCCTGTATTTGGGATGAAGTGGATACAGGAGTGTAAGTATTGTTGATGAATGGTAGGTAGTTCAGCAAAGAATGAAATTACCCAACGCCACAAATGGTGATGAATGGGTTAACTCAATACATTATCGTAATTTGCACAAAGGGTTATCCGACGACACCGGCAGATTACACATCGACATATCCAGAAATGCAGCGCAGCAGGGTTGGTAGAGATGTGGTTTAAGGCACACGTCCTGCGCTTCATCCAATGACCACCACAAAACGAGGGTGTGGAATACAAAAACCAAAAACATTGATGTGGAGAAACAAACTCACGAGCGCTAACATTAACAATGTCCACGGGGAATCCGCGAGCTCTCTCGTCGTCAGCGTAGTTACCACAGGTGGGATAAGGTCACACAGCAGGTACGAGTGAGAAAATCCATCTAAGATGGAGAGCGGGAGTTCGGTCTTCAGAGACATTGGAAGTATTGATGGGAGAGATTCGACGACGTATGTCAGGAAAGTATATAGCCCAGGGACAATCGGTGAAAAGAGAAAGGATGGCGAGGTGCCCAACCAAGGTACTGGTGTCAAACATTATTTCAGTCGACTATCTCGAAGGAAGCAAAGCAAAGAACTTACGAACGACCGCTTCCCCGCCATATACAACCACTAGGGCCGTCGTCGCATCCTTCACGAATGATTTCTCTTCTTCTTGTACTCTTCGTCTCTTCTCTGTTGAGCCATCATCAGTAGGACTTGATCGCGATGCACGATGTTCAGCTTGCGCAACTTCACGGAGTTGTTGGAGGACAACGCAGAGGCGGAGTACGGCAAGGACGTCGAGCGTGCTTATTGGGATGTCGTACCATGTGAACGGTGCGATGGGTGTGAGGAGAGAGCGGAACATTGAAGCGACCAAGGTCAAGGCCATGGTCGATATCAACAATCGGCAGGACACCGCATTTGGCAATTAGAAGGGCGCTTAGATTTGCGCTGCAACCGCGCGTGCGGAGTTCAGGTTGTGTAGCGAGAGCTTTGAGAAGAGACACCGAAGCCTGTAGATGGGCTGCACTGAAAACATAAGTGGTTAACATTCCTATTCGCAAGGTAAGTAGTTAAACAAAGGATGAAATAACGCGGCGGGACAGTACCGTCATCGGCACATCGCAAATACACGATAGTGCGTAGAACGCACACTATGTCGATTATTTCATACACCAACCGTCACCAAAGGCATGGTCGAGAGTGAAAAACCTACAAATTAACAGAGAACGCAAACCCGAATGGGCGGAATTTAACAAAATCCAGGGCGTCTTCACGAGCTCCTTCCGAGTCAACATCAGAGTAGTTTTCGTAGAAGCAACACCAGAAGATCCGTCCAATAAATGGAGAGTGGCAGTCCTGTCTTAAAGGACATCGGAGGAATTGGTGGGAGATTTGACAGCGTATGTTTGGAAGGTGGAGACAACTGGGGGCAGGTGAAAATGATGGAGGGTTGCCCAGCCAAGGTCTGGAGTTGACTTAGTTCCGTCGACTATCTGAACGGAAGTTAAGTATAACGTACGAATGACGGTGGCCCTACCGAACACCCATACTAGTGCTGTCGTGGTGTCTTCTTCTTCTATACTTCTCCTCTTCTTTATTGCATCATAATTCCGAGTGTTTGACAACGATGGGCGATGTTCAGCTTGCACAGCTTCACAGATTGTCGGACAGAGGCGGAGGCCGGCAAGGAAGTCTAGCGTGCGGGGATGTCGTATCACTACCATGCGAACGGCACGATGGGTTATCGGAACGTTGAATTGACGCAAACGAGGTACAGAAACGGGGTCGAATCAACATTCGGTAGGACGCCACATTGGACGGTAATTCCTCAACTTGCGCCGTCGCATAAGAATATTCTTGATCTTTGCAGTGTTACATGGATCCATAGGATTAGAACCGAGCCTTTGAAGAATACAGTACTTTCTCGTCGTGGTTCAGTTCGAATTCGTGTCACAACGCGGTCACATTCTTTGATCAACTCGTATTTCCGCGGCGACACCGGGGAGAAGCTAAGAAGCAAAAGTATAACTGTTTGAGAGTAAATCTTCATCAGATTTTCGGTTGCACTGGAATGCTGGTGCCGAATACATCTTCTTGCGCTGGCGTGGTATGCGGCCCAACGTAGACGGCACATCATGGGGTTTGGAAGCAAGTACGGGAGTGAAGTAGACTCGAACTGAAGCCGAAGCTGGCGGCGCCGGACTTCGTCATCTTATGATGCACCGAAAGCAAGGTTTTCTTTTGTGACTCTCTCATGCACGGGCTGCGCAGCCTCAGCGTACGTCGTCTATCACACCGTCAACCATCCAATCACGTACACCACGTTCCTCTATCATCCACTGTCATGTCATCCACCAGTCATTTGCCATCCAGCGTTCGTGTGTCGGAAACACGGGCCGCGAACAAGGAGAGGAAAGATCGGGAGGCGAAAGGAAAATCCGACCACTGGGTCGACTCTGCAGGTAGTGCCTTCAAAAACCCTTGGCCAAGTTGGCGTGATCACGATGCACAGGACAAGTTCTACGTAGGTTCAACAATCCAGATGACATCTGACGACCGAATTAAACATAACCCTGCGATGCGTAGATCATATTTCAACACTCGCGCCGGTATCCGCCCGTACCCGAGAACCTGCCAGATCTCATTCCTGTTCGCAAACCGACCTGGGGTTTAGATGAAGAAGGCAGCAAAGACAAAATACGAGCGACCTGGCTTGGGCATGCATGCTTTCTCGTTGAGTTGCCTTCAGCGCCACCAAATTCTGGATCATCGCGAGGAGCTCGAATACTCTTTGATCCTGTTTTCAGCGACCGGTGCTCACCAAGTCAATGGGCAGGACCGAAGCGAATCACCTGTGAGCGGAACTGTACTTTCAACTTGTCGTAAGTTCAAATCATGCTATTTTAGCCCGCCCGTGCGATATCGAGGAGATCCCAGAGGTCGACGCTATTGTGATATCAGTGAGCAGTCAACCGCGATTCTTCGGCACTGGACACTAAGTTCATGATCACCCCCATTTAGCACAATCACTACGACCAGTAAGTGGAAATGTCCGGCTGCGCGCTTATCGTTCCTCACCATCGTACTAGTCTTGACACGACCACAATCCGCACACTTTTCAAACGCGAACGTGTACCCCACATCTTTGCCCCACTCGGGAACAAGGAGTACTTCCGCTCTTTGGGAATCCCCGAATATCATACCCATATCCTGGACTGGTGGGACTCCCGAAGGGTCGAGATCGACTTCAGCACCGATGCAAACTCTTCTGACAAACAGGTTCACAAGATTATATTCGACCTGACGTGTACTCCCGCGCAGCATTTCACTGGCCGAGGTGTCTTCGATAACTACAAATCGCTATGGGCCAGCTGGGCTGTTCAACAAATTATTCCATCACCTTCCCTCAGTGCTGCAGGTGACGTGCCGGAGCGCGTGGGTGCAAAGGTATATTTTGCAGGCGACACAGGCTATCGCGCTGTTCTGGACGGTCAAGACGTCAACGAGGTACCGAAATGTCCGGCATTCAAACAAATCGGAGATCGCTTTGGTGGCTTCGACTTTGCGATGATCCCAATCGGGTGAGTTTATCATTCAGAACAGTCTGGATTCCACACTCAAGTGTGATTTATGAAGGGCGTACCTCCCGCGACGTTTCATGTCACCCATACATTGTTCGCCTGATGATAGCGTGCTTCTATTCCAGGACATTCGCGCAAAGCATGCATTGGGTATGCATTGGGGGTGAGCTTTCCCTTATAAGTTGGCCGGTCACCGTATACTCACACATCATCTCTGCGTTGCTTAGAACCTGGATACTTACAACTGAAGATGTGATGGATCCTCCGAAACGACTGGTTGAGGAGTGCGAAAAAGCTGGGATTGAAAAGGACTTATTTACCGTCTGCGATATCGGCGAAACTGTGGTCATTTGATGTTGATTTGAATGCTCGGTTGTCACCCACGAACTTATGGTGTACGGAGTGTGTCAACTGCGCTCCCAGTGATCTATCTATTGCGATTCCAAATGAAACATCCCGACACGTGCTCGTACAACTTTACTCTTGTACATCATGGAGAAGAAATAAATCAGAAGCACATGCACAGAACACGGTTATATGGCGTGTACCGCAATACCAGGAGATTCAAGGTGTTTCTCCTCGTCCTCCGCGTTGCTCTTCGAATGAGCGCCTTCAAATCCTTTGAGTTCAAGCATCTCCCCGAGGTCTCCTTGTCTGGTGCGGCTCTGCTCCGAATCGTCGTCGTAGTCATCATCACGGTTTGTGGCAAACGACATGCGCAGCGGGGCACCGATATTCCCGATGACAGAACCCTGCGCGAACTGCAGTCCACTCAGTTCTTGCTGGACCGTGTCGGATACCCCACGAGGTGAATCGCTGTCGAATGCTTTAGGGGTGAACGCTTTGAGATTCAAGACCAGTCGTTGGCCCAGTATTGGTGCAAGTCTGACCAATGATTGATTATACGGGCTGTTAACAACGGTTTGGTGTCACTGTTGAGAGCCGACTGCACGTACGAGGTCTGGAGAATAATAACAACACGGGCAACACCAGTCTCCTTATGAGTTATACGTGTGTGAGCATGATAGTTTGACGACAGCCCTTATGCTAGACGTACCACCGATGGGATCTGCGGCGGGAGAATTTATCAGTAAATACAGAACTGGGAGTAAACGGTCGTAAAGACGTACTTGATTGAATATTACCGTGCATAATAGTAAAATTTCAATCGTGCTTCAGGGGAAAATCCCCGTTAGCAACTTGTTTTTCCGTTTACCATCAAACTCACAAATAGTACAGCAAACCTGAAATACGCAAGTCAATACAGGCGGTGGGCGTTGTTCAAATTTGGTCGCCTTACCATCGCGAAGGATGAAGTACGTGTAGCCTTTCTTCATTCCTGCCTTGCGTGTTGCGTGATACAGTTGGATTGTTTTCGCCACAGTCAAAAAGACAACGATGGTGTCAAACAACAATGCAAGTGACGCCGAAGCGGTGTTCCCTGTGGTTATGGTGGGTAAATGGAGGAGAAAGTTTTGAAGGCGGATGGATAAGGCATACATTTTTTCCCGCTCGCTGGTATCGTCTCGCTACAGCTAGCAAACCTAGCGAAAGCGCCGGCCGTAGCAGCTACTTTGGCGGACACAAAAAAGTCTGTCTATGATCCAATCCACGAAACCCGTTAGTGCAAGGCTGGTTTCCGAATACCACAGTCGACTTACGGCACTGACGAAAATTTTGACAGCAGCAACAAAAAAGAGGACCACGAATACAATCCAGTTCCGCTCATATATGGCGAACGTTCTCATTAGGAATACTCCTGTGTTGTAAGCATGAGCTGACAGGTCATTGTTTCAATCCATCGGGGATGTTGAACAGACCAGAGAGCGCGGCTGATGAGAATATGAAACAAACTTGCTCCACGTAGATAATGGCGGCACATCTAGGCGAGAATTTTGTTAAGCTGGTGGTAGGTTCGGTTCATCAGGAACGCACCCCTGCATTTCAGAAGGAGAAAATAAGTTTGACTATGTCAACGATTTTCAATCGAATTGGTGAGTCGCGAACGCACAGCATTGTGTTTTATCGGAAGGAAAAATGCCAAGTTGAAGGTGATTTGGTACGCTAGCGTAGCGTAGCGAAGAGTATTGAAAATGTAGAAGACAAGCGTCCTCTTTGGCTGCCAGATATGATTTTGCTCGCTCGACAGAGTAAGGAAAAAATCATAAATGACCAATGCTGATGGGACAAAATTTGACCGAGTTAGACTACTAGCAAAGGTCGATACCAGTAGATAAACTATCATACCTGCTGCTGCTGTTCCCGCAGAGATGGCAACGCGTCTGTAAAAGTTTGAACGATTATTTCTAACAACATTTGAACCAGCTCACCCCGCTTGTAAGCTCGAAATGATCCCTTTGAGTGCAGCGGAGGACATAACGATCGACCACGACCGATCATCAGGGACGCGAGGAGACCTTATAGGTTCAATTCCTGTGGATCAAGTCTATTTTATCAGCGTGGGAGCTTCGTTACTCCATGGCGGTTGCCCGACCATCAACTTCGAATTCATCCACCAACGTAACGTCTGGATGGCATCAAGGTCGAAGTGCGCGTGGGAAGAACTAAACACTTCGACACACAACCTCAGCCATGTTCAGAGTGTTGGCGCGTCGACGAAGAGCGCATCGTAAGTTTGAAGTTGACATCACGTGCAGGCGAAATCGGACAGAAATTCGTGCACAAATTACATGGCACGGAAAGGCTTTTCGACGACGCTACCGCACTGCATTGTCAGAGTGTTCCATTCACTCAAAATCAACCACAATTGTTTTCACCGCAAATGTGTCTGAAAGGCTCGTCTTGGGAACCTACCATCCAATCTCGTCATTACATACAGTACCCGCGGCTCTGATATTCTACGCTTGCATCTGATAAGGCTGAACTCCGATTCTGCGGTAACCACTTATAGACATCCCTTCATGTTTCAGTCGGCACCTCGGTTCCTCTTGTTCACAAACCAACTGGCGCTGGCGCTGATGAAGTCTAACTCCGTACCCCCTGGTAATGCCCGGCATGTGACCACGGATGGTATTTGTCACCGGTTGAGACTGGGTTGAGGCACTATCTCTGCGCAGCCCAATGAACTGAGATGGAATTGAGAAAAACTTGGTATGACATTTGGCACCTTGAATGGCTGCAACTCTCGCACCATGGCATCTCGTAACGCTGGGCAAATTCCGCGCTTCTCACTTCCGGACTGCCAACCATGAGCCTATTTGACACGACGTTCAGCTCACGCTTTGCTTAACTGCAAATCGCACGTTCCCCGAACTTCGCCTTCGACATGATGTAGGTTACAGGCAATACCATATTGGTTTCCTGACACGGCAGCGCTCGAGCGACGCAGGAACAAAAATAAGGATACTTTCCGAGTCAGACTGTTCTTGAACTCCGCAAGCAATCACCGCCCAAAGATCAGGACACCTTTATGAAGATCGCCATCATATTCGCTGTAGACTTGTGCACCAGTAAAGGAGAATTCCAATTCTTGCGAAGACATGCACGTAGGTCTACGGATCAAATACCGTCAAAGACCTTAATTTAAAACGCTGTTCTTCACCCCAGTGAAGTGCAAGAAAGTGGAATCTGTATATGGTGGGTAGCATTATCGAATTGTGTTGTATTACTAGCAGGATGACGAATGAATTACTCGCCAACAAAGAAATATACGATGTCGCGGAAAATTTCGAACAACCGTGCTTCAACACAAAATCGATCGCGTCTTTTCAAGAAAACTCCACTTTGATAGTCATGTTGAATGACGAGTTCGCTGCTACCCATGGAGCGCTCGCTTCCAACGCAGACAGCCGAAAGCACCACCGCTGTATGTGATGGCGATAAATAGACACTGACGACTCGCTTGAGTCTCGTCTACCATAATATTTTATTTAAGCCAGCCTCTAGTCTGAAAGTATTCGAATGTAACTCACTTGAGTGCGGCCTTCACCGGACCAGCAGCTGACTTAGTGCCAACGGTTGGCCATCGCGGTTTTCGATTAGGATTCCAGCAGCCAGAGCATGATACGCGTCAATGTCACCTCCAAATAGATCCAATTTTTTCCCGCGTGAAGGAAACGATTGCGTCTCGGTCCACTTCTCCAAGCCAGCGTAGTACCTCTAAGCAGGGAAAATGTGCTTTGAGATTTGTAATTAAATTTGCTTGAGCATTGTTTCCTTTCGGAAGTGCGGAAGGTGCACAATTTGTCAATCCCAGACGAGTTACTCGGGGAAGACATAGCTGGCCGAAGGATAAGAGGCGAACAAGGTCAATGACGTCCGTCACAATTTCCTGTAGCCCCGTGCAATTCATAAGAAATGGTACAACCTCTCTGGCAAATTTCTCGTCCGCGAAACCAATGACTGTTAGGTTTGTAAGCTTGCTTCCGTGGGCGGCGAGAAAGCGCCGCAAGCCTGAAGCCTGAAAGCGGACGTATTGAAACTTTTCGTTTCTGAAGTGTAAGGTTGATAGTGAAGGTAAGCGGACGGACGTGAATCGGGGAAAGGTCTCTCCGTTGCAGACTTCAAAAGTATGCAGGAATACCAACTCTTGTCGTGCTATGTCCCATCCAGGTAGGGTGACTGTGGCTTTTCTACCTAGTCGCAATACTTTCATGTTCCTGAAAGCGGCGAGGAACGCGCATAGTGGCACATCCACCGACCGATCGTGTATGAGCTTGAAGTCCCAATGTACGACTTCAAGTCGCTTGCACGATCTCCCGCAAGCGTCAACGATAGAGGTTACGTCCCATGGATTTGACTGGATGGTGACTGCGTCTATGACTAGATGCGTCAGATTCGGACACGATCGCAGGACGCGAATCACGCTATTCAGCAATCCGTCGTAGCTTCTCCGGTTTACAAGTTGCGTAATTCAAGTCGAATCTCCTCGTCCACTTTGCTATGTTATTCGGAAGTTTCGGTGATTTCAAAGCTGAAGTAAGTGCAATGATTTGCTTTTTGCTATGGATGGAAATTCTCTCGTAGAAGAATTCCTCGGCCATTGGATTGAATGTTTTACAGACAAGCATGAGCGCGTATTCAGGCGACTTGGAGGTGAAAGGCCGAGCGAGGTGAAATCAAACGTTAAGGTTCTCGGAGTTTGCGTGGCAGTTGTCCATCGGTTCCAAAGTTTTGATGGCCAATGCGAAATCGAGGACCATTCGCCATATTTCAACGGGAAGGTTGAGCCCAGAGCTGCCGTCTGTCCCCGTCGAATCCGATTCTATCTAGTCAATTTGGTGGCATGTGTTCAATAAATCACTCACGGGCATACGCACGATGGAACATTCGAACAAGTTTGCGATGGAGGCAAACAAATGGTGAATTTTGTCACATGTCACGATTCTGTCACATTTTTCAGCCACAGTGGCACGAAACAACCCGAAGTTTCGCCGCTCCACGCGTTGAAATACTCGCCACCTTCCCTCGGAAACGGATAGCACCGATGGCGCGAGCGGCCTGTGGTGTCCTCCACATTTTGCTTGGGGGACTAGGGGTTGATCACAGAACAAAGGAGAGGGAGGAGATGGAACTTGAAGGAGACGCCAACAATAACTGCCGATGGACTGTGGTATATCCCCAATCGCTATCGCTGGTCGGACTTGCATCTCTGCAGCAGCCGAAGTCACGGTCTATTTTTCAATGGCACGTTTCTTTTTACCTCTGCGTTCATCCGAGTCGGGTGCTCGAAACGTGTGCCTCACTGCACCCAATGCACTGACCGAAGTTGTTTCTCGCTCTCCCAACTGCCACAGCAATGCCCGACCATGTCCTCGACGCACTCGGTGACAGTAATGGTGCCGCAGAAATAGAAATGGAATTGGAATAACTGCGCTCAGCTCGAAATCATCCAAACCCACTCGATCCTTGTTTGGCTGTCTGCGGGCTTTGATGACAACTACAATTCATGGTGCGACTCTCTTTTGGGTTAGATGGTGATACGCATCCGAGTGGTTAGTGAGGCGGGTGAAGTGGTGCGATGGGGGATCCGTTCTCCTGAAGACGACGGCGGGCAATGGTTACGAAAAAGTGCGTGTCTTTGGTCGTGTATTTCAATTCGCAGAATTCAGGCTGACTTGCTTTTTGGATTGCATGGTGCATAGATTCCCAATAAACTCGGAGCGTCCATTGAAATCCTGGCTTTCATACACATTGTGACTTACTGCAACAATCTGGTTAGATTGTTCTTGTTATTTCTCCAGTTATCATAACATGGTTTTTCACGCGATAATCAACGAGACGACCACCATTCTGAATTCTTCAATCCGCCACCCCTTTATTCCAACAACTCTCTGCCATTGTCTCCCTTTCCTCCACCCAACATGCAATACGGAAGAGTACGCTTACATATTCACTCTCTCGTATTTATTATTTAGAAGGATATAGTATTATGAAAGTCCGTGACATGGTATTAAATGCAACTCCGATTACTGGGCGAAAGTGTTCCCTCGAAAGATGTTGGGCCACAGAATGACAAACCCCTGCGTCACCACCCTCAACATTATATCCTTTCGCCGCTATCCAACCTTACGGCGCTAATCGCTTATCAAGGTCCAGCTGCCGACCTTCTCCGTCCTCGATCCTGCCATCATCTACAGACCTCGCACCGAGCGATTTACTGTACCCGGACGGATGAACGAATTTTCACTGCAACGGAACAGCCCGACAGCAGGGAAGCGAGCGATCAGGTCTTCCCCCAATGTAGTTTGGGTGTAAGCCGCAATGCCCCATAATCACGCATTCGCAGCACCCACGATCATTCCACAACGTAGGAGTTGCATCACCTTGGACGCCACACCTCTGTTTCTGTGTTATTCTGGATCCCCGTTTGCAATGGCTCCGACCTTCCCACTTGCTTTGACCGAACATTACTGGTCTCACCATGGAAGACGGTCGACGCTGGCACTGGATGTCGAGAGGATTAATAACAATCCTTTTCGAAAAAGGACACCAGCCGGTTCAAGTTGATGGTGAATGATGCCCATACTCGTCCTGTCCATCCTGAATTTATAGCTATATCATTGCATGAATTTAAAAGGGTGCACACACGACTCACATAAATTCACCGCACCAACAGCCAATGTAACTCCAACTTTTCACCGTCCCGACTTTCAATTCTAATCCCAGCCGTATTGATCTGGTGCGTGTCACGGTCCAACGGGTCTGAGCTTCCTTGCATGCCTGTGCCACGATCAACATCGCCTAGCCAGCGTAACACCACCAAAGCGGGGAAATGTG
This sequence comes from Rickenella mellea, assembly GCA_004355085.1. Lineage (NCBI taxonomy): Eukaryota > Fungi > Basidiomycota > Agaricomycetes > Hymenochaetales > Rickenellaceae > Rickenella > Rickenella mellea. The sequence continues at coordinate 157,230 of ML170190.1, forward strand.
CTCTAAGGTTTGCTATTAATGTTGCCTGAAAGTTATTCCCTGTTGGAAGAGCCGTGGGTGCATAGTTAGTCAACCCCATCATGTTAACTTGCGGGAGAACGAGGTTGTCGAATCGAAGGAGGCGAACAAGATCGATGACATCCATCACAAGCTTCTCTAGATTTGGGTATCCGAGAAGGAAAGGTACGACATGTCTCCCATATTGCTCGCCAACGACACCAATGATGGTCAGAGTCTTGATTTTTTCTCCGTGGGCCGGCAAAAACACGTTGACGCCCTCGGTTATGAAGTGGACATCCTTAAATCTTTCGTTTCGGATGTGAACGGTAGATAATGAAGGCAAGGGGTCGGCCCTAAATGGAACTAAAAAGTCGGACTTCCCAGCTTCAATGGTGTGCAACGACGGGAATCCTGCTGTGGGAGTTTGTGGCGAGACGCTGGCCCGTGACGCCAGTCTTAACACTTTCATGCGCTTGAAATCGGAGCGAAAACAACCCCCTGAGAGTCCCCAATGTAAAACTTCAAGATCGGGACACAATTTTGTGCATGCACCCCCGATGTCGTGTCTACCGCTGAAATCCACCGCATCCACGATGAGATGAGTCAGTTTCGGGAACGACCGCACTACGTGAACCAATGTCTTTAGCCAACTCATATCACGGTCATGGATATTGTTGTGCGAACACCAGCTTGTTTGGCCAGGATGAAGACGATGAAAGAATCTTTGATGGAAGTCGAATTTTCGGGTATACGTTGCAACGTTGTGCGCAAGGTTTGGTGACTGGAGTAGGCATTCGGAGAGAGCTATAAGTTGCCTTTTACAGTGAATGGAAATGGTCTTATAGAAATGCTTAGTGGCGAAGGCATTGAATGATTTACAGACGAGCATGAGTGCATACTCAGGCGATTCGGATGTAACTCGCCTAACCAGGTGAAATCGCGTGCCAAGCGGCTGGGACGCGTCGTCGTGGTCATCCATAGGCTCTGGAGTTTCTGAGCAGATGCAAATTTGGAGAACCATTCGCAGAATTTCAGCTGGGAAGTTGAAAGATGTGTCGCCCGTTGCAGCGTAGGCCTGAGGCGAAGTCATTTTTCGTGCGGGTCTTATGAGACTAGATTAATGATCAGTTGTTCATCCAATACAATCCAGACGAACTTGATTGGGGAATAACAGGTTGAAGTGGTCAAGGGAATCGACAAAGGCGATACCTCAAAATTTTGACGTGTGACGAGTCTGTCACAATATGTTCAACATCATGATTTATCGCTTGGCAGGACTATTGCTACATACAGTACACTCGCTCGGAGGACGAATACCCCTGATTGGGTGCATAATGCAACACCATTCATGGCAATGGGTTTCACAAAATCCCCTGAATACGAAAGGGTGATTGGCTACAACCCACAGCCAGGTTACGAAAAGACGAAGCATCCAACGAACCAGTCGAAAGTCTCGAGACAACGCCTACAAGGTCCATTTGCCGCTGGGGTGAATGCCTGTCAAATTTTGAGGTGCTCGTGTACCGGTAAATATGATGGGAACCATGGTCATGATGATAGGCATTGATAGCCACCCAACCATTCCGAACCACTGGAGCCCAACGGGTGCACGGGTGACTGACAGGATCTCGCAACGCCGATGAAAGTGAACCGTCCGCGACGACTCCTGGAGGGATGTCTGGCCAGTGATATGAAATCACGATTGGGTCGAGCTTTGTGCGAGTTCTCTGTCACTAAACGAAGTAGATTAAAGAAAATGCAAAATATATTCTATCGTTCCATTATTTACCTGACCATTGTCACGCTTTGACATCGAACATGAAGCACTAACCGCACTCACCAAGATACCTGAAGGTTCAACGCATCGTAAACCAAGAAAGTTTTATTTGTTCACCAATTTCGCTTTCAATTCGGATTCCATGCATTCCCTCCCGGTCATCCTGGCCTTCGGAGTACGAAGGGATGATGAATAAACCGCCAAACCAACGTAAGACTTTCAAGGCAGGGAAATGGGCTTTCAACCTTGCCGGCAAAGCAGCTCGAAAATCATCTCTAGTTTTCCATGGAACCGCCTGGCGATGGTTGGTCAATCCAAGCCGAACCAAATGTGGATGGATGAAATTCTCATATGACGTGAGTCGCAAGAGATCTGCGACGTCAACCACGAGTTCCTGGAGCGTCGTGAATTGGCGAAGGAAAGGCACAGCTGCTGGGCCATAATATGCGCCAACGACTCCTACCATCGTTAGGGTTTTGATACGTTCTCCGTGTCTAACTGCGAACGCATGCATGCCCGTGTTGGACGCCAAATGCACATCCTGAAAGTTATCGTTGCGAATATGGATGGTGGATAAGGAAGGAAGGGATACACTCTCGAAAAGGTTAGCGAAATCATCTCGCCCGCCTTCAACGGTGTGCAAGAATGGGAATTCTTCGACCAGATGAGGTTGGGAAGGTGCGATAGGAGGAGTGGCAGTGAACTGATTGAGTGTCGCGAGCCTCATGGTTCGTATGTTTTGGAAGGTGGTGATAAACTCGTTTCGTGGAACGGGACACCGAAGACCCCAATGCAACACTTCTAAGACACGACATGATTCCAAACATGCGTCCAAGATAGATTCACCACTCATGAGGACCGATTTCGGCAGTTCGATGATAAGGTGGGTCAAATTTCGACAGGCTCGCAATACGAGAGCCAGGCTGTACATCCAACTTCTTTCGCGATTAAGGACCCCAATTATTTGATAGTTGAAGTCGAATCTCCGTGTCCACCTCGCAAAATTACGCGCAAGATTCGTTGGTTGCCGTAAACATTTGAGGAGCAAGGAGAGCTGTTTCGTGCCGCAGATCGTGACTCGTTGCAGGAAGAATTCGGTTGCTAATGCATTGAAGTGTTTTGAAACGAACATGAGTGTATACTGTGTCGATTCAGAAGTGGTAGGATAATTCAAGTGAAATCGTTCGTTGAATGGTTCGTAGCCATCGCGGTGGTTGTCCATGGGCTCTACAGCTTCGCAAGCTAATGCGAATATATGTCGCCATATTTCCGATGGAATGGTCGGACACGCTGAAGAAGGACTCCCATTTGCCATCAGGATCAGGAAAGGGAAAGGGAAAACTTGAGGGAAAGGCTAAAAAACAGTCACCGTGTCACAGTCCGTCACGGGATCACCTATCTGACGATAGGCATACATTTTTACAGCTAAGTTCATATCGATAGACCTATGTGGATTTTTTTCTGTGTTTGTCCCACCGAGATCGGCCAAACAAACCTGACAGCGAGTGTCAAGGGAACGAACTTAGCGGTGGCGCGACGAGGCTCTCTCGATGTCATGTAGAATGGCTGCCCCGGTGAAGTCGAGAGCATCGTCGTTGCTCGATCGCGGTCTTGTTGCTCACGGGAATACAGTGACGACCTTCTGCAAAATATATTCTTTTAGGAGTTGCACTCTTGTATACCAAGGTACAACTGTTCCTGTGGCCAAGCTTAAGGAGCGGAGGACAAGGCGCGAGCGATGAGGTTGCGAACGTTGTCGCGTCTGATCATGAGTCATACGTGCCGAAGAGCCGAAGAGACACTTTGTTTGGATCTCATCAACGAACAAATATGGGGAAAAAATCGACATAGGTCTATCGATATGAACTTAGCTGTAATCTACAGAAATCATAACAACACTTGTGACCTCCAACAAACAACACTTCTTGTATCCTTGCTTAAAGCTTAGGCACATCGTTGAACATCCGTTCTTTCTTGAGCATGGATTGTCTGAACATGTCAGATCATGACATAGTGGGAGAAACCCTTGCATACCTACGTACCCTTTGCAGCACTAAATGTCAACCAATTCGCCACGTTCATTTTCAACCCGTATCCCAAGAGCATGGGTTGGAGGTGCCACACCTTCCTTAGAGTACCTCAGCGGAACAGTACGGTAGTGCAAATAAGTATCCGGGAAGTCATAGCGGACAACCACGAGCTTCGGAAAATGTGCTCTAAGCTTTTCCAAGAAATTCGGCAAATTCATCTCCCAAGTTACGGAAGAATGCATCCACAAATTTGTCAACACCAGTCGCTTCAGGTGACGAAGGACAAAGTCTGGATATTTGAGAAAGGGTAAAAGCATTTCTGCATCTATCGCAAGCTCCTGAAGTCCTTCGCAATTCTTGAGAACAGAAAGTATGGGCGCGGGTACTTTTATCATCCCCAGTACTGATAATTTCTGGATATCACGGCCATGGGTAAGAGTAAAACGCTGTAAGGCTGCAATGTTGTCGTTGATGCGGCCACCGGCATAATCGAAGATGGTAACGCGAACGACACGCAGCGAGGATAGTGGAAAATGAAGAAACGGAAGGAGTCGTTCCGTTATGGAGCCGCATTCGATGGTGTGCAAGAATGGCAAGTCATAGATCGCCGTTCTCGTATTGGAGTGATGATAATGGCATTCGAATTTGCGAAAAATCCTCAGCACGTTGATGTTCCGAAAGACAGATGCAAATTGCGACCTGTAATTGCTAGGCACGTCTATGTGCAAAACCTTGAGCGAGCGGCATGGCACCTCACAGGCGGCCAACAAAATGTCGGGATCTCTATATTGCATATCGATATCGAGAACGAGGTGTGTCAAGTCTTTTGTGGATCGCAAGACATGCGCCAATTTCTCTTCAAAAGTATCGGAGAATGATGGACTGAGTTTTAGTTCTAAGCTATCTGCAAGGTCGATGTCCAGTCTACGTGTCCATTTCTCGACATTACGCGCCAGCCTAGGGGACTGTATCAGACATTCATAAAGCAATGCCACTTGCCCAACCCCGCGGACGCAGATAGTTTTGAGGAAGTACTCAGTAGTCATTGCGTTGAAAGTTCTAGAGACCAACATAAGCGCGTGGTGGCAAGCTTCGACATCGTAACAGGCATGAAGGAATATCGAAATCTGCTTGGAAAGATCGTCCATTGGTTCTGAGATGTCGCCGACACAGTATATGATCTTTCTGCATAGTTCTATGGGCAGACTCGGGACAGTCCGCGATGGAAGTATCTCCATGCCTTTGACGGACTTTTGGTTGATGACAGAAAACTCAAAATGACAACTATTTGCGAAGTCCAGATACAACTCTAGCTTGCCGGTGGGATCAGTACAGCTAGTCCAGGCTGTTCCAGGATTTAGATGATGGATTGAGAGTGAGACTTCTCGCCGCCGCCCAATAAGGCAAACGAGTGTCGAACAAATAGAGTGCAAATACGGATTTTTTTACACTACGCAACTCTTGAACCATTCCTTAAATTTCACCGTCGACGTCTGTTCACTGTCATGGCGGATGACTACCCAACACTCTTTCGTATGTCTTTGTTCAAAGTTGAGTGCAGCTGCTAAATTACATGTATATGTAGGTTCGGAGGGGATGAGTCTCGTCCAGCTGTTTATCCCAAATGAAGTCGCGCATGATACCGTTCACGAACTTGGCGAGCTCGGGGACGTTCAGTTCAAAGACGTGAGCATATGAATGTTATTCTCTGGCTTGGATGATTTACGATTGTACATGTACAGTTAAACCCAGATGTGAATCCGTTCCAACGCTCCTACGTAGGCGAAGTGCGGCGCATCGACGAGATGGCACGGCGTGTGCGCTTCTTCTCCTCGCAAATTGAAAAAGAGAAAGAACCAATCCGGCTGAGGTCCCTCCATGACTCTGCTCCGCTCATCACCGTTGGTCCACGCGGCCCGCAGACAATTGACGAGCTGGACGTCAAGCTCGCTGAGCATGAAGCGCGCTTATCCCAGATGAACGAGAGTTACGAGACGCTGAGTGAGCGCACGAGGGAGTTGGTGGAGGCGAGGCATGTGTTGAGAGAAACGGCCGTATTTTTTAATCGGGTATGTTTTTTTTGTGGTCATGCGGCGTATTTGATTGTGGCGAGTTTGATGGGCTGATACATTGATGTATAGGCTGAGGAGCAACACACTGAGATACGTACCTCGTTCGATGATAGCGCGGCCCCTCTGTTGCAACATGATGATCGGGAGAACCAGTTCTCCAGTGGATCTATCCAATTTGACCTCGAGTACGTTTCATACCTCTGTTTTTACCGTACATAATTCTGATAAACGGAATAGGTTCGTGGCTGGCACCATCGACCGCGCGCGCGTACCCATCTTCGAGCGTATCCTCTGGCGCGTCCTCCGCGGGAACCTCTACATGAACCACACGGACATCGCCGAATCCTTTATCAACCCTTCCACCGGTGAAGAAACGCGCAAGAACGTCTTCATCATCTTCGCCCACGGCGACGCGCTCCTCGCCAAGATCCGCAAAGTCGCCGAGTCCATGGGCGCAACGCTCTACCCCATCGACTCCAACGCCACCAAACGCGCTGACGCGCTCCGCGAAGTCACGGCTCGTCTGGAGGATTTGCAGACTGTCGTGTATAATACGGGTGTCACGCGGCGCACGGAGTTGGGGATGATCGCGGAGAGTCTGGCGGGGTGGAGGGATGTGGTGAGGAAGGAGAAGTTGATCTATGAGACGTTGAATTTGTTCAATTATGATTCGAGGCGGAAGACGTTGTTGGCGGAGGGATGGGTGCCGACTAGGGATATTACGAAGATACAGTATGCTCTTCGTCACGCCACAGTTAGTCTCTCTCCTCCAATCCATAATGCCTCGAATACTGACATTTCTCGCAGGAGGAATCCGGGACATCGGTCCCGCCCATATTGCACGAGCTCCGCACACACAAGCAGCCACCCACCTTCAATCGTACGAACAAGTTCACCGAGGGTTTCCAGACGATCATGGACAGCTACGGCATCGCGACGTACCAGGAGGTCAACCCTGGTCTCTTCGCCGTCATCACGTTCCCGTTCTTGTTTGCGGTGATGTTTGGGGATATTGGACATGGGTTTATCATATTTTGCGCGGCGCTGTATATGATTTTGGCGGAGAGGAAGTTGGCGAGGAGCGGTCTTGGCGAGGTACGTGTTTTCTTGATATGTTGATATGGTGGGACGCAGGCTGATCTTTTGGTGCTGTAGATTATGGGCACTTTCTTTTAGTACGTTTTCAATTCACCTTTTCATTTCTTACTTTAACATTACCTTCCTTCAGTGGCAGATACATCATCCTTCTCATGGGCGTCTTCTCCATGTACACCGGTCTTATCTACAACGATATCTTCTCCAAGTCTCTCCACCTCTTCCACTCCGGCTGGGATTTCCCCGATCGCGGAAACCAGACCACCGTCGTGGCGGCCCCGAACGGGCATATTTATCCCTTCGGACTGGACCCAGCATGGCATGGAACAGATAACGGCCTGGTGTTCACGAATTCGTACAAGATGAAGATGTCCATCGTATTGGGTGTCTTTCACGTTCGTCCATTCTCGCCCTTGGTTGACGCGCTGGGGATGCTGACAATATATATGTGTACAGATGACATTCGCACTCTGCCTCCAAGTTCCCAACCACATCCGCTTCAAACGGCCATTTGACATCTACAGCAACTTCCTCCCTCAGCTCATCTTCCTTCAATCTATCTTCGGCTACCTCGTCGTCTGCATCCTGTACAAATGGTCTGTTGACTGGTCGCACTCGCCCGTCTCCCCGCCATCGCTCTTGAACATGATCATCGGGATGTTCCTCTCACCAGGCAATGTTGCACCCGGCGACCAGCTATATAAAGGCCAGGCGATGGTGCAGGTGGTATTGTTATTATGCGCGTTGGTGTGTGTACCGTGGTTGTTGTGCTTGAAACCGTATGTGCAGTGGAGGGAGATGAAGCGGGTGAGAGGGCAGGGGTACGTTGGGTTAGGACAGCATGGCGAGGAAGAGCGGGATTTGGAGGGTGAGGAAGAGGGGAACGGGAGAGCTATTGCAGAGGATATGGAAGAGGAGGGGGTGAGTTTCTTTCCGACAAATATCGAAAAGCGGTGAACCCATATTAATGAATTTTAATATCCTCCGGAAATTGAATCTACAGGAACACCACGACTTTGGGGAGGTCGTGATTCACCAGGTTATACACACCATCGAGTTCTGTCTGGGTTGCATATCGCACACTGCCTCGTATCTGCGGTTGTGGGCCCTCTCCCTCGCGCATGCACAGCTGTCGGAGGTGTTGTGGACGATGACGATGGAACGCGCACTCAAAGCGGAGGGACCCTTCGGCATCGTCTTCCTGATCATCATGGCCGGGTTCTGGTTCTCATCCACCGTGGCTATTCTGTGCATCATGGAGGTGCGCGTCTCTTTTTTTATCCGCATAAAAAATTTCATGTTATTTACGTGAAAACACGTGCCGCAATCCAGGGTCTGTCTGCGTTTTTGCACGCCTTGAGGCTGCATTGGGTTGAAGCGAATAGTAAGCATTATGAGGCAGGCGGATATGTACGTTTTATTGTTCTTCTTCTCGCCGTGATTGTGATTGATATGGTGGCTGACGGCGTCTTCGTTGATAGGCCTTTGCTCCACTCACGTTTGCCCAGGAGGAGACGGAGTAGTAATACGGAACTTATTAGGCACTCGAATAACATGACCTTTGTCATTGACACAATTTGACAGCAAATTATGCGGGGAACTCGCCTGACCCCGCAATTTGAGATAGTATCTGCCAGCAGCCTCGTTTTGCTGGCATCGCAACACCGTGATGGGTGCACAGCAGGACAACGTGCGTAAAGTTCGGAGAATGGACATTCCGTTTCAGGGTTTAAGCTCCGCCTGAACCTTGTAACATAAAGGGTTGCGCCACAGTGCTTATCTTTTTTACTCCTCCTCTTTTTTTCACCCTCATCATCTTAGACGGTCAGTTCTTTGTCTTCCGTGTCTCACCCAGCATTCCCCACTCACAATACCGTTCAACAGGCCATTGTGCCATAGATTCTATACATATAGACTTCATCTTTGCTCCTTGTCTGCCTCAGCAAGCCTTATAGACATAGACTAAAGCCCACCATAGCATCTACACTTCAACCAGTGCGCCACCAATTTTCTTTTCTCCTTTTCTTTGACTGAACAGCTCGTTGCAGACATTAAAAATGCCCGCTATCGTCGCTACCCCCGCCGCTACGCCTTCCATCGACTCTCTCAAGGCCGCTCTGCACGGAACTCCAGCCCCTGCGCAGGCAGAGGTACAGGAAGAGGCCGTCGTCGTTTTCCAGGCTTCCTCGCTTTTCGTGGCCGATAAAGCCGCCCGTGAGTCAGCCGCGAAGACTTTCGTCGCTCTCGTACAAAAAGACGGCCCCTCGGCCCTCACCTCATCCGGCTTCGTCGACGCCGCTCTCAAGGCGCTCAACGACAAAAAATCACCCGCAGCCCGCGAGGCCGCCGTCAATGCCGTCCGCTCCATCATCAAGGAGGGTGCGGTAACCGTCCTCGAGCCGTCGTTCGTCGACTCTGGCTTGTACGCAGCCCTTATCGAGACGTTCGCCGATAAGATGCCCGCTGTCCGCACAGCCGCTGTGGAAGCCGTGAGAGAGTATGTCGCAGCCATGAACCCTTGGGCGTGCGCGCTCGTCCTCCCCGCCCTTCTCCACCAAATCAAAACTGCCGGCAAGTGGCAGGTCAAGACCGGTGCCCTCGTCGTGCTTAACCAGCTCGTCGTCAGCGCCCCCACACAGACCGCCAAGCTCATGCCCGAGATCGTCCCCGTGCTCTCCGAGGCCATCTGGGACACGAAAGCCGACGTGAAGAAGGCCGCGCGCGAGTCGCTCACTAAGGCCACTGCTTTGGTCTCAAACAAGGACATAGAACGTTTTATTCCAGCTTTAATTTCTGCACTTATTAATCCGGTTGAGGAGGTGCCTAGCACCATCCAACTCCTCTCCTCGACGACATTCGTTTCAGAAGTAGACTCCCCTACGCTTTCTCTAATGGTCCCGCTCCTATCCCGCGGTCTTACCGAGAAATTGACCGCCACAAAGCGAAAGGTCGCTGTGTGAGTGATTTTTTTTTTCTCAGATTTTAAATGTGTATTTACATGAACAACCAGGATCGTCGACAACATGGCCAAACTCGTCGACTCACCCGTCACCGTCCGTCCTTTCCTCCCCAAACTCCTCCCCGGCCTCATCAAGATCGAGGATACCGTTGCCGACCCAGAGGCGCGCGGTGTCGTCGGCAAGGCGATTGCGACCCTGCGTCAGGTCGGTGAGGTCCCCACTGGTGATGGCACGAACTTGCCGCCGGTGAAGATGGCCGAGGCACCCGCCCTTGCTACCTCGCTCATCAACGTCTACAAGAAGGCCGGCGCTGAGCCGGTTCCGGCTGCTGAGAACGTGTCAGCGGCGTACGCGTCGAAGCTCGCTGCCAACCTCGTCAACGCGAAGAACTTTGACGTACCCGAATGGGAGACGCTCGCGCCGTTCTTGGCGTTCGTTGCGTCCAAGCCGGAGTCAAAAGACATCGCTCGTGATTGGTTGCTCAAGTCCGCATCGGACGGCACGGAAGACGATGAAGTGCCTGAGGACGAAGAGGAAGGCGAGGACTTGTGCCAGTGCACATTCTCACTCGCATACGGTGCCAAGATCCTTCTCAACACCGCTACGCTCCGTCTCAAGCGCGGACACCGCTACGGCTTGTGCGGAAAGAACGGTACCGGCAAGTCGACACTCATGCGCGCTATCACCAACGGCCAGGTCGAGGGATTCCCGTCCCCTGACGAGGTCCGCACGTTCTACGTCGAGCACGATATCGACGGAAGCGAGGAGGACACGTCCGTGTTGACGTTCATCTTGTCCGATAAGCGCATCCAGGCGGACGAGAAGGAGATCATCGAGACCCTCGCATCTGTTGGGTTCACCGACGAGAGGCAGAAGCAACCGATTGGCAGCCTTTCTGGAGGATGGAAGATGAAGCTCGCGCTTGCGCGTGCTATGCTGTTCAAGGCTGATATCCTCCTCCTCGACGAACCTACTAACCACTTGGACGTCGTCAACGTTGCCTGGTTGGAGAACTACCTCACTGGCCTGAAGACGTGCACGTCTATCATCGTGTCACACGACTCAAGCTTCTTGAACAACACCATCACGGACGTGCTCCACCTCAACCGCTTCAAGCTCAAGCGCTACCGCGGTAACCTCGAGGCCTTCGTTAAGGCTGTCCCCGAGGCCAAGTCGTACTACACCCTTGAGGCTGCTGAGGATTACAAGTTCCGTTTCCCTGACCCGCCGTTGTTGGAGGGTGTCAAGACGAAGGAGAAGAGTTTGTTGAAGATGCGTAAAGTCGGGTTCCAGTACCCCGGTACACCCGTCCAGCAGTTGCACGACATCACGCTGCAAGTGTCGCTCTCCTCCCGCGTTGCCGTTCTCGGACCCAACGGTTCTGGTAAATCGACGTTGGTCAAATTGTTGGTCGGCGACACCGAGCCGAACAAGGGAGGCGAGATCTGGAAGCACCCTAACCTCGTCATCGGCTATGTCGCCCAGCACGCCTTCCACCACATCGACCACCACCTCGACAAGACGCCCCTCGAATACATGTTATGGCGTTATCAGACTGGTGAAGATTTGGAAGAGCTCGGCAAGGCGAACAGGCAGATTTCGGACGAGGAGAAGAAGAAGATGAAGGATGGAGCGAACATTGTGGTTGAGGGTCAGAAGAGGGTGATTGATGAGATTGTGGCGAGGAAGAAGTTGAAGCAGAGTTATGAGTATGAGGTGTCGTTCAAGGCGCTCAGCTCGTCGGAGAACATCTGGCTCCCGCGTGATGATCTCATTAAGCGTGGTTTCGAGAAGGTTAGTCTTTCTTCCCATTTCACCCTTCCTCGGCAGCTCTAACATGCTATCAACGAAAACAGAAAGTCATCGAGGTCGACACACGTGAGGCTCAGCGCCTCGGCCTCCTTCGTCCCCTCGTGCGTCGCGAGATCGAGAAGCACTTCGCGGACTTTGGGCTCGAGCCGGAGTTCGTGTCGCATAACACCATGAGGGGTTTGTCCGGTGGACAGAAGGTCAAGATCGTCCTCGGCGCTGCGACCTGGCGTCGCCCGCACGTCATCTGCATGGACGAGCCTACTAGTGCGTTTTCCTCCCACCTGCTCCCTTGAAAGAGCGTAATTACTAATGACAATGTATGAACAGACTACCTCGATCGCGAATCACTCGCCGCTCTCATCGAAGCACTCAAGTTGTTCGAAGGTGGTGTCCTCGTCATCACGCACAACCGGGACTTCTCCGAGTCACTATGCAAGGAAGTCTGGGCGATGCGGGACGGGCACCTCGAGGCATCCGGACACAACTGGGTCGAGGGCCAGGGCTCCGGCGAGCGCATCGACAAGAAGGCTGGTGAGGAGGAGGACACGTACGACGCCATGGGCAACAAGGTCGATATCAAGAAGAACAAGAAGTTGACCAGTGCGGAGGCGAGGAAGTTGAAGAAGGAGAGGATGGCGAGGAAGAAGAGGGGTGAGGAGGTTACGGATGATGAGCTCTAAAAGGCGTCGTTCGGTCTCTTCCTTCTTTCTTTCTTTGCATTGGATCTGCATCTTGTATACCTTCCTCCTACTCGCGTCCCGCTGACCTTAGGAAGCCCACGTCTGCTATGTTTCGTTTCATTACATACGTCATCCTACATCCTATGCGCTATCCTCATACTCTGTTCTTTACTAGTCTGCTGTACTCTCTCTGCCACCTTAATAGCAATTTATCTTATGACCCGAACTGTCTGTCGTGATAGATGTCCGCCTTCAATCCACGGAAACAAAATCACTTCTTATATTGGGTTCCACATTCATTTAAAATCGTCTGCCTACTCATCCCCATCCAGCTCCTCGTAGTACCTATAAATTCCATCGCCATATTTCTGCCGCCTGTCGCTCTTGAGATATGCGGCGATGCGCGGACGTTGTGCAACGCGTTCGTGGACTCCAAACACCTTGGGGAACTCAGGCTCGAGCTTTTTCATGCGGCGTGGAAATGCGTATTTTAACTGTAAGATTCATTTATGGTCAATCCTCGACGTCAAATAACGAGGCGTGGTCAGTGATAAGGGCACGCACACCATCGACTAGGTGGAACAGCATCAGGTCTGCGTACGTGACGTCATCTCCTACGAGCCATTCGCCTTTGCCTTTCGATAAGACGGACTCAAAGTGCTTGAAGAATTTCGGAATACGAGTCGCGCGGAAGCTCTGGATTCGAAACCCTTCAGCTATGTAGGCATGTGTATTTCTGGAATTTCTCGACACGGACCTTGGCTTTCGCGAGCGCAGCATCTTTCTGATCTTCGTAATAGTCCATGACTTCAGCGCAGAATCAGTCAATTGTAGAGCATCTTGCTGCGAATCCGCTCACCGGAAATCGGGTGATGAGTGTCATGGGCTTCATTTTGACAACTACCGCGAGTTCATGACATATGAAGTTTCATCATCTGAGGAATAAAAACGACAAAGCACACTCACTCTGAGGCGGTCAAAAAATACTGGTTCACGAGGAGTCTCCCTTCCTCCGTCTCTGGGACCAATTTAAGCCGTGGACCTAGATACAACATGATGTTCGGCGTCTGAGAGAGCATAAGATCCCCATGCTGCAGCATGGGAGGTGCGAACGCATTGCACGCTTCTTTGGCTTTCAACAAGACTTTGATACCATCTTTTTCACAATTTGCTACATCTTCGTAATCCGCCCCAGCCTATATGCGTAGTAGGTTTTGGTGAACAGATGAAAACATTGAACGTACCTCTTCGAAAGCGAGGCGGACTGGCTCTCCGCGGCCAGGAAGTCCAGGCCAATCTGTTGAGCCATGATACATTTATCTTAATGACAGGTTTAAGCACGCACAGAGTAATTTGTATTTATCTTCAACTCGGATCTTTTTATCCCGGTGTTCAGTGCTTTCTGTCATGGTGGTGCAATGACAAGCCAGTTGCTGTGTGACAAATGTGACCCTGTAACGCTTTTGACGCTTCTCACTTCAAACACACATCTGACCGTCTGACGGGGTTTTCAGTAGTACACTACCTCAAAGGGACAGATTCGAGAGACGGCTCCACCACTGCGATCACGGGTACGGATTTATCCCGGCTCTCCCGTGTTAGACTATTGAAGTGTGCTATCAAGATTCGACGGAGGTCCGACTTGAAGCCAAAGTCGATCATCCCATCATGACCAACTTGAACATGGCATTGGAAACAGCCCATGGAGTCAGGTTAGGTTTTCACCTATCGCTTATTGGCCGGTTCTGAGACCGAGTTCAGTTCAGCAAGTGAACTTATTTCATTCAACAAGATCCCGAATGAGATCATATCCACAATTCTGTTGCTTTCAATGCCGGACCACAAAAACGATGACCTACCTCGATCAGTATCTATGGTGTGCAAGAGATGGAAAGATGTTGTGTTTTCTACACCGTTTGCTTGGTCGAATATCCACATCACAGACTATTCCATCCTACCTCGCATCCGCAGATGTCTTGAAAGATCGAGGAACGTCCCACTCCTGATCGAAGTGGCAACAAATGTTGTACAACATTCATCCTCATTTTTAGAGGTTGTTCGCATCCTTGCCCCGCACACAGACCGGTGGAAAAACATGACTTTGGCGATGGATCATCGTTATGCTTCCTGGAATCTGTGGCTCAAACTGACGAACGGACCTGGCGCTAGTTACTCTCAACTTGAGGTAATAAAGATATGTGGAACGGATCTATACGTCGACGAGGAACGTCGCTCTATGGATATTCTGGACATGCCTCGACTACGAAGCGTCGATCTGCAGTGCGTCCCGTCGGCTTTCTTAAGGCCATTTCTAAGCCCAACCGTCAAAACTATAATGTTGGCGGGTATTTGGGCGTCCACGGATGTTATATGCCATGCAATTTCCCATTGCTCTGAACTGGCAAGTCTTTCAATCACGGGTTGTCACCTTCCTGAAAGCATTACCATACCCCGCTCATCCACTTCTCTGTTTACACCTAACCGCGATGCCGGGGAATATATCATTTTCCCCAATCTTACCAACATAGGTTTTGGGGGATCAGAGTGGAATGATTTTTTCATTCGGATAAAAGCTCCTTCACTTGTTAGCTTGACTATCTTCGGTGTCACCGACTGCTCCGACATTCTTATGAAGTGGACAGAATGGGCTCACAAGCTAGCGATACTCAACGTCACTTGCCGATGCGATAGATTCACACCTTCCGATATGATTCTTTGGTTACAATTAAACCCGAGACTTTTCTTTTTCACAATTGGAGGAGATTTGGCCGCGACAACTATTTGCGAAAGTCTATCCAGGCCAGACCCACAGTCTGGGGATTGGTTATGCCCTGGGATGAACGTATTCGTCTGGGAGTCAGATGACCCTTGCGGTCAACTCCCAGAGACTGCAGCAGCTCGGAAAGCCGCATCTGAATGCAAGCCTCGGAAAGTTCTATCTTTCCTCACTGTTGGAATTGGCGAAGGCGCTTGGAAACAGTTGTCCGAAGCTGAACAGTCGAAGTTATCGCAGTCAACGGCCTACGTAGATGTACATAAACGTGTGTGTTTTCACTTCTCGTTCATGCCATTGGCCACTGACGTGTTGAATCAGTAGGTACAGTGAGTGAGGAAGATATAGATGAGCCCATATAGACAAATATCATGCCTCCGCATTCATTTTCCCTGTTCGTGCTGTAAAGTAGATGGTGGGCTCGTAGGCCTTGTGGATGCCTAATCCAAGTAGTGGTGACTATTTTTTATTGACAATTGTAACTTGAGCATCCAACATACTCCAATCCCACTGTGACGGACTACAACTTGGAGTTTATTTTCACGTCACACACAATCGGCCTTATTTTTTCAAAGATGTATTATTGTCCGCGCCGTATATTCTTGTTATTTTACCGGCTGCTTTGTGCTTATTGCTGCACCTGTGTGCTCTGGTATAAGATCTTTTCAGCCCAGGTCGTCAAGAAAGTACTTCGAGTTATTCATGAATATTAATGGCAGAACGGCCCGCACGCTCGCAAAACCGGTCGACTGTAACTATTGAAGCAGTGGATCAAATGATATTCCTCTTTAGACCAATTAATGGAAGCTTTCTCGATAAGAGCCATTTAGGTGCAGCTACTGTGTACTAGTAGTACAGTACAAGTTCGCCATTCCTGGACGACTATCCACGCTCAATATTCACCCTTCGGAAGGAGCATCTTAGAACGGCTTCGAACCTGATGAGCTCTTGAAGATAGATCGCCATTTTCGCAGTCACCAGAGTGTACTCAACGAGTACCCAATGCTAGCGGAGGAGAATGTGCCAAGATTGCACCTTGCTAATCGGCCACGATGTTGCGGACTCATGTCATAAATCTTTGTGACGCCTTGAATTCTTTTCACGTCAAACCCACATCTATGTATATTTGTGCTAGGCGATGCCTCATCGAGTCGTCTACGTAAACAGGATCTAATGTCGAAACAAGACCATATGCATGATACTACAAAAGCTACTAAAATCCACTCATAATGGGAGTCGGGAATATAACGGACGATGTAGTGGAAGACACAGAGCTTGGAAGCGTTGCAACCGTCGTTGCACTATCAGTTGGTGCAGCAGGTTCTCCGGTGGACAAAACGCTGGTGGTCTCGGAGTCGGTAGGTGCAGCGGTCACAGAGTCTGTATACGTTGGGACTACTATTGCACTATCAGTTGGTGCAGCAGGTCCTCCGGTGGACAAAACGCTGGTGGTCTCGGAGTCGGTAAGCGCCGCGGACACAGAGTCGGTAGACGCTGGGACTACCGTTGCACTATCAGTTGGCGCGTCAGGATCACCGGTAGGCAAAGCGCTGGTGGACGCGGAATCGGTTGGTGCAGAGGACACAGAGTCGGTGGACGTTGGGACTACCGTTGCACTATCTGTTGGCAGGTCAGGTTCACCGGTAGGAAAAACGCTGGTGGATGCGGAGTCGGTAGGTGCCGCGGACACAGAGTCGGTAGACGTTGGAACTACCGTTCCACTATCGATTGGCGGGTCAGGTTCACCGGTAGGCAGGGCGCTGGAGGACGCGGAGTCGGTAGGTGCCGCGGACACAGATGCGGTGGGCGGTGCAATCATCGTTGTGCCATCGGTTGGCACTGGTGGTACTCCGGGAGGCAACACACTGACGGACGTGGAATCGGTGGGCGCCGCGGACACGGTAGGCGTCGCAACTGTCGTCCCGCTATCAGTTGGCGCGGGTGGTACTCCGGTAGGCAAAACACTGCTGGACGCGGAGTCGGTGGGTGCAGCGGACACAGAGGCGGTGGGCGGTGCATTTATCGTTGTACCATCGGTTGGCACGGGTTGTACACCGGGAGGCAAAACACTGGCGGACGCGGAATCGGTGGGTGCTGCGGACACGGAAGGCGTCGCAACTGTCGTTTCGCTATCAGTTGGCGCAGGTGGTACTCCGGTAGGGAAAACACTGGTGGACGTGGCAGGCGAACTGCAGCCTGCTCGTTTGCGAATTCCCGGGACACAAAGAAATGGATCGGAACCGCCATCATTAACCTGCCCATGGGAAAATGAAGTTAACACCATCGACATGCTTATTCATGTAAATTTATATTGCAGGAGGACGTACATCAACGGGGGCTCCAAGGGCCCCGAGCGCACTCAACAAGGTGATGAGGATGTAAAGATGGTGTAAATTTTTCATTTTGAGAGTATGCTTGATGTGTGGAGAGTGGCGAATACAAATAACAAGGGCTTGCGGATCGCTGCAGTCACAATTAGCGGGGAAGAAGGGTGACAAAAATGCTCTGAACGCACTGGGGAATAGATAGCGTTAAATTAAAACGAGGGTACCGGACCTGTTGTGTCGCCGTTAAGAAGACATCGTCGAGCTTGACTTCTGAACGCACCCAAGATGAATGAAGAATATGAATGGCTTCAATCTCTCAGAGAAGTAGACTTATATACTGTGCGACACGAAACGTTGGAATGTTGCATTTGACCCACATGCACCTATATGTTACCAGCATGATCATCACTTCAGCGATTGAAACAAGGTGTTCCACGGATGATTTGAGACATCGGTGGGTAAGGAAAGGAGCAAATTCGACACCATGACAGCAATATCAACGCCTGGGAATAAGCTAAAGGAATTATGGATTAGAGGGAATTCGAACCGCAGTATACGAAATGGTAAGGCTGACCCATCACTTCTGCTCGTAATTCGGCGAGAAGATGTTCGATGTATGCTTTTGGTGTGTGTTCCGCCCTGTGTTCCGCAAACGGTGCTTATCCAGTGACCAGTTTCTACCTCTTCAGTATCCAGTTACAACTTCAGATATCGGGGTAACAGTGCTGAAAACCTATAAAATATGTGTATTCGGTGGTACTCAATGAACCCGTTCGGACTTCAAGTTTATGGTGCTCGCATTGTTGAAATCCTGGAATCTTTATGAAGATCGGTGTGCATGTGGAATCTGATTATGTGACACTTACACAATTGATTGTTGCACTGGATCGACGTCGCAACCTTATTGGCTCAGTTGGTTTTGCTGGTGACCTAGGGCTTTGTCATGCCAACATCGATACCGTTCATCTTCCAAATCATGATCATGAGCATCACCAACTGGAACTTGAACGACTCGGATGTTCGGGTAGCTTCAAAGCCAGAGTTGAACACATGAACTAGTAAACACAACAGTTTAAAGCAGAGCCCATTCCGAGTTCGTCGACAGAACGTTTTGATGGTAGCGAAAAGGATCGTGCTCGATGTCTCTGCGCCGATGGACGAGTGTGGAGATTACCAGCGTGATCAGATTGTATTCACCGAAGTGACAGTTGGTGGCAACTCGAAGCAGACGCCGATCCGAATTCCCACGCTACCGACTTTCTATCTGCCGCCATCGCTTTTATTAGTGTGCACAAGCAAAATGTCTCTAAAAGCCCTCTCTACCGTTAGCAGGGTAGGCGTGGTCTATTGTCCCGTTGCGACAGGTGTTGATTCGTGACGGTAGCCTGGTGACAGTGTCCTAAGAATCTTGGGCCAGGTGAAGACTTAGATTTTGGAGATTGACATGTGCTGATGCTGTCTCCAAGAATCCCGAAGTGTACGCTTCGAGGTTTCTCATCCATGATATCCTCATAGAATCGTTGGGGATGACGTGTATTAGGAACCAATACATACCTCATTGGACGTCACCACCCCTCACATCCTTGTTGACATCGTAGCAATGCCTTCATTCTCCACTTTTCAACATTATCCGCAGCAGGGAACAACGAATTCTCTAGATAATTCTTATAGATTACCGCGACGATATCCCCCAAAGTCCAAAGTTAATCTGATGGCGGTGGACTTCAGGACTTGCACGATCTGCTCCTCGCGCTGTCGCGATTAAACTTGGGCCGTCGTCAACTACCGGCCGTGTCCAGGACATGGTTTCGAATGTTTTATGGTTTGATTCTCTACGCCACACCTTGACCCAAGGTCAGAGTAATCAATGTTGGTCACAAGTCTAACTGGCGGCTTTTTGCTCAATTGTTGCACTGGCACCTGTATTCTGTGGTGTAAAATTGTTTCATCTAGGTCGTCGTTTGGCAGAGCGAGATGCACGCACGCAAACGTGGATCTACCCCGCTTGCGACCAATTCACGCTTTCTTCAATGTGCTACATGTTCTGTGTACCAGTCGAGCGCGCGCCGTGAAACAAAAGACACGAAAGTCGCTACGCAATGGAATTGAGAATGAGAACACCGTAGTTCCAAACCCAAACTCGGTAGGTGGCGTCGCAACTATTGTTCTACTTTGAGTCGGTGCGGTTGCCGCTCAGATAGGCAAACCATAACCATCAGACTCGCCACTCACCTGTCCATGAGAAGGGAGTTATTCACATCCGAGTAGTACTCATGGAAGATTTTATCGAAAGGAAGACATACATCAACGAGTGCCTCGGGACAACCTTTGGTCACCAAACAATTCCATGAATAGTCAGCATCGATGACGAGCAAGATTTTTGGAATGCGCGTAAAATATCATCAATATATTTATCAAAGTCTCTCAAATTGGACCCATGGCGATATTCCAGTTGTCTATTTCTCTACCGGAGTCGGACCCCGGGGCACCACAGTATGCAACGCGTTTGCAGCTGTGAAACTAGCCAATTCTAAACCAGTTGGCACGACTGGCCGTGGATCGCAGTTGCCAAGGTTTAGATCGCAGGGAACGGGTACTATGCAGGAGCGAGCGAATGACCCTGGACCGCAAAGGTCAATCAGTGGCACGTCGCCAGTACCCTGCCCACCAGAAGAGGAGTTGGTACCGTCGAAGTGAAAGTCTGCATCAGAGGAAGACATACATCAATTGGTGCCCCCAGTGCACCAAGAGCACATCGCAAGGTAACGAGGACACAAAGGCGACGTAAACTACTCATTTTGAGAGAATGCTTGCTGTGAAAAGCTTCACGGATAAAGATAAAGTAGACTTATGGAGCTGTCGTAATGATTTTTGTGGAAGAGAGATACAAATACTGAACTCACTCAGTGACTAGAGGGTAACGGGTAGCGATAAAATAGAAAAAGGGTTCCGGACCTGTTTTGTCAATGTCAGGTTACACCGCCAGGTTTGGTTTCTGAACGTACCCAAGGTGAATGATGGGATACGAATGGCTTCGATATCTCGGAGAAGCAGACTTATATCCTGTCGGTTCTTGATGCGAAGCGATGGAATGTTGTTTTGACCCACAGACACCTACATGTTACCAACATGATCATCATTCAGCAATTGAAACGGGGTTGTTCGACTGACAATTCGAGGTATCGAGTAGTGAGACAAGAAAAGGCATAGCCGACAGCATCGGGGCACATTCGATGCTCGACCACGAGCTAAAGAATTGATGGATTAGGCGGTAATCCAACCACCGCAGAACAAAAATAAAGGACTGACAAGAAACTCCGTTCCAGTGTTCGGGGAAAGTGACGAGATCTGCGAGGCGGAGTTCGGTGCGTGCTTTCAGTGTGCGTGCCTGCCACTGTCTTCGCGGTTCTTCCTTTTCAGTGTCCAATCAAAACTTCGTGCATCGGTGTACACAGTAATGAAAGCCCATAAAATATGTGCATCCAGTACTGCTCATCGTACTCTGTGAACCGGTTCTAGAGGAGGAGGAGGAGGACTGAGTGGACTCCGGTTGGTAGCCGCACGATAACAATCTCGGAATTTTCCTGGTGATCGGCAACCATCTACATTCTGATTATGACACGTACACATTTGATCGTAGCACCAGATAGACATTCCAACCCTATTGACTCAGTTGAGTTTGCCAGTGACCGACGCGCTCCTCATGCCAACACATCGAAGTTCGTTCATGGTCATGACGCCGGCATCAAAATTATAAACGATATTCCGGCAGCTTAAAGCCAGAGCGCAGAGCAGAACGGTTTGGTTCGTTCTAAGCTGTAGACACAACAGTTTAAAGCCCATTCAGAGTCTGTTACAAAACGTCTTGAGTACAGCGGATTGACTTGGAACAACATCATTGCTTGATCAGTAAGCATTGATGACGAGCGGCCAAACCGAATCTCTAAGTACGTGAATGTGTTCGTAACCAAGCCCATGTAGAGGTCTAATCTGAGGAGCGCGTATGGAGGAGATTGTGAGTGTCCTACAGTGATGTTTTCCAGTCACGATCTGAATTTCCACGGTTCCCCTTTCCGCTTGACCACCATCTCCCTGATTGGTTAGTTGCAAAATGGAGTCTCTGAAAGCCCTCCCCAACGTTGGCAGGGTAAGGTCGGTTTCTTGTGACCTCGAGACTGTCATTGATTCCCGATTATTAGCTTAGTGACAACGTCCTAAGAATCTTGGGTCAGGTGAAGACTTAGCCACCTCACGGAGATAAATATGCGCTGACGCTCTGTGCAAGAATCCTGGAAAATTTACGCTTCAAGGTTTGGAAGTCGACATTGGTAATCCCCTATGATCACCGACGTCGACAATCTACCAGGAACCAATACATACCTTATTGGACACCACCACCCTTACATCCTTGTCGATACCGGAGAAGGACGAGACCAGTATCCACCCATTCTTGAATCAGCACTGGACGACGCCCCTCGTGGCTCAGATCATTCACAACCTCTGGTATCTGACATCGTAATAACGCACCATCACCATGATCATTTCGGTGGCTTACCGGGCGTCCTGTCCATCCTGAGGAAATTATGGGACAAATCTATAACACCGGGAGCGATATACAAACCACCACGTCTGCACATGTATCCCATGCCACCCGGATCTGCCGATGAGAAACTTCGGTCATTGCTGCACAGTCTACCCCAGGGATCATTTGATCCATCCTCGACTGGAGCGTTGCATGATTTGAAGGAGGGGCAAAGACTCTCTGCTGCGGGTGTCTCATTAGAAGTGATCCACACTCCTGGTCATACTACCGACTCTATCTGTCTCTTCCTCCCTCAAGAGAAGGCGATGTTCACGGCAGATTCCGTGCTTGGTCAAGGGACAGCTTTGTTCGAAGACCTTGGCTCATATATGTCGAGTCTCCAGAAGCTACTAGATTTCCGGGACCAATCCGACCATGATTATTCGAAAGTGTATCCTGGACACGGACCCGTAGTTGACGACGGCCCAAGTTTAATCGCCACGTATATCGCACACCGAAAGGAACGCGAGGAGCAGATCGTGCAAGTCCTGAGGAATCCACCACCATCGGATAAAGGGGTTTGGACCCTGTGGGATATCGTCGCGGTTATCTACAAGGATTATCCAGAGAATTTGTGGTTGCCTGCTGCGCATGGTGTCGGCCTGCATCTGAAAAAACTAGAGGATGAGGGACGTGTTGAATTTCTAGGCGGTGAAGGTGTTGGTATGAAATGGAAAGCGACGGCGAAGCTATGAGTAATTTATGGGGAGGTATATCGGTGACGATTCCTTCTCGCGGAAATCTCACTGTGGTGCCATACAGATACGCAGCGCGAGGATTATAACTTGGACAGAAACTGGCATGACATTGATGGAAGCCATGTTCTCGAGATTCGTTCGTGGTATTCGTCGTAATGATAGGCTACAAATTTTCATTATTGTGAATTGCGGAGGAAGGGTTTTCTATTTAACGGGCAGCCAGACAACTCTACCGAAAGGAGTATCCGCCGATTTTTTCTCATCCCTCACTATTACCCAAAACGCAACTTCGTATATGCCCCGCCCTTTCGTGCGAAGAGACTCTACTTCTATGTCGTCTCGCGGTGGGCCTAGAATTAGCTTCGTTGTGCGTGATGGTGTCCGGACACTATTTGGCGTCTGAAGCTCCCAACACATTTCCGTGCCACCACCGATCGGTTGTGTACCAAGGACGGATGTCAACTGGTCAGATAACTTATGGAATAGTTCAGGCTCCACCAATAGTCGTACATGAGCGATTCCTTGAGCCGTAGACGGGTGTTCCGTATTAGAGGCAGGTTCGGAGGGTACCTATATGCATGCAACAAGATCAGCAATGAACGACGTGAAATAATAGCATTTCGCAAGACTTCACCCGCCATTCACGAGGTGTATCGTCACCACAGAAGAAAGGCAAGAATCCCCGCCCATGCTTGACGTCCGGGAACGTCACATGCCATTTCAGCATTTTGCCATCCGGGCGTTCGCGTCCTCCAGCGGCGGCAGGCTGGTATACGACATTGGTGAATTCTTTCCTCCCTCTATCATTGATAATTTCCGAGATATCGTTCGATGTTGCAAGGTGCGAGAAGTCTATCCAGCCGGGGTGCTTCGATGCCCACCAGTGTGATTCACGTTTCGATCTGTCGGGCGAAGATGGCGGGTAGTATTCCACGGTATGGGTGAATGATATGAGTTCAAGGTAGACTCCATCGGAAAGAACCTTGATATGTCACGAATAGACATGAGGATTTCTCAACGATATGGGGTTATGATACTCGCCACCAAAGCATTTGCGGTTAACCCGTCAGCGTGAGTTCCGCCTGGTACGACTCTTCAAAATGTAATAAATTGATTAGACGAAGCCAAAGACAAATGTCCTTACGTGAACCCAATAGACCGGAATTGTTTGACGGTCTCCGCCAGAGAGCCAGGCGGCGTAAGGTGTATAATGTGATCGAGGATTCTTGTCGATTGGCCGGACATCAGAGATGGGTTCGAGGTGACTCAAACTCGACTCGGCGCCGACTCGGAGTCGACAGGCCGGTCGTTTACGGTAACGAATTGCGCCGAGGCTTCGGCGACACGACGAATCGGTGGCGTGATTTGCAAGCTCAAGAACATAACGAAATGGTGTAACAATTCACATTCACGTTCGGCATACGTCGTATCTTTCGAACAAAAGTAGTACTACAATAACGAATTGCAGTAAAGGAGCGAGATGGAGCAAGATTGTATACTAGGATGACATCCCTCAGAGGCGTTCGCCGCGGAGCTTGCGAGCCAAAGCGAGGTCCTTGGGTTGGCTGGGCACAGAGAAAGTCAGCGAGATTCCCTGATTATAACAAGAAGACGCATACATGGTGACACGCTTGGCGTGGATTGCCGCCAAGTTAGTGTCTTCGAAGAGCGACACAAGATAGGCTACAACATAGTGAGCAGTATAAGGTGTCGGACGTGTTGATGACAAACCTTCACTGGCCTCCTGCAGGGCCATGACTGCGGAGGATTGGAAGCGCAGGTCTGTCTACAGGAAGATAAAAACATATTAATGTAGGGATATATGCTGTCGGCGAGGACCGACCTTGAAATCCTGAGCGATCTCGCGGACGAGGCGCTGGAACGGGAGCTTCCTGATGAGGAGCTCAGTCGACTTCTGATACCTCCTGATCTCGCGGAGGGCGACGGTTCCCGGCCTGAACCTGTGAGGCTTCTTGACACCTCCAGTGCTGGGCTACAACATCGCCCGCGGTCAGTACGCAATCAAGAAGACAGAATATGATATAACACACAATCACACCCTTCCTAGCTTGTTTAGTGGCAAGTTGCTTCCTCGGCGCCTTGCCTCCTGTTGATTTTCTGGCGGTTTGCTAAAAAAGGCAATAACCGAAGTGTGAGCATCGTATGTTGCGGAATTGGAAGTCCGACGGAAGATGTGGCGACTTGAGACCTTCCAAACGTCGACGCGCGTCGTTCCAGACGTTTGTGTTGCACAGTTTGTGCACTCGCAGCGACGAAAAGGCACGACGCGGAAGTTCGCCCAAAAAGGGTTGCAAACCCGACGGCGAACAATGAAGAAAGTGGTTTGCAGGCTCGAAGGCCTCATAGACATGCCTTGGGCATGTGTGAGACGGAAGGGGGAACGGAACGAACCTCCGAACAACCAAAAGCAAAGTTCAAGAGCTTTCAAATGTATTTATGCGAAGTGGTTTCGGAACGAGGAGGATGGTGGTGGTAAGAGAACAAGAGAGGGTCTGCGGAAAATTGGGAGAGTGCCAGCATAATGACTCCTCTGCTGGGGAATTTTCCCGCGGTGTTCCAGAGTCCTCTGACCCTCTCTTGACCCCGTCGTTTCTCCCCGCCTGGTCAGTGCGCCCTTGGAGAGTTTGTGCAAGTTTGGGCCAAACCGGCCCTAAACTTCTCCATGTGGCAGAGCCACCAATGACTCGGACTTGGGACCATCGTTTGACCTTTTCAGCTTTCATTAGATAGCGCAGACAGTGCATATCGGCGCAGGCAATTTGATGTTTCGGCTTGCATTCATAAGGAAACGTACATTCTACATCGCAATCACATACCGGCCATATATGGCGGTTGAGGCATGCCTGGAGGACCCATCATTGGCATCCCTTGCGGTGGTCCAAATCCAGGAGGAGGTGGAGGTGGGAACCCTCCAGGAGCAGCAGGATTGAACACGGGCACATTCGGCGGTGGGGGAGGTGGCATCCCCATCGGCATCCCCATCCCCATAGGCATTGCGACAGGCGGAGCAACAGGAGGCATTCCCATCTGCATTGGCACAGCTGTGGGACCGAGAGTTTGTTGCGGTGTGAAACCAGGTGGCGGTGGCGGTTGTGCGAGAGCACCAGCGAACTGGCCTTGGTATGGTCCTTGGAAACCAGGCATCGGAGGACGAGCACCGAATACGTTCGGACCCGGAGGAGGACGCGCGGAGACGGGTAGGGCGTTATTTTTGCGTGCCTGCGCAGCCAGGAGGCGCTCGGCAGGTGTACCATGTCGCTCGCCTTTGCCGTCTTTTTTGAATGCGTATTGCACGGTGATAGCCTTGTTCATTAGGAATTGACTGTTCATGGCTTCGATAGCCGCGTCTGACGATTCGAAGTCCGTGTAAGACACGAAGCCGTAGCCTTTTGATTGACCGTTGGACGGATCGCGAGCAACCTACAACACAAAAGGAGCGTGTTCAGTAAATTGTGAAAAAATGATGAAATAGCGTCTTCATCGTGAATAAAACCGATGTAAATAACACTAGAGGTGAATATCATACCTTGGCAGTAGTTGCAAGTATTCCAAACGCACTGAACGTGTCGTATAGTAGACGTTCATCAACGTTCTCATCAAGATTCCCGATGAACAAATTGGCGCCAACATCAAGTTGTTTCTTGTCCGATGATGCCTAAGCCCAGTCGACACGTTTATAAACACAAAATATGTTGGCTGAGAGCTGTTGAACGCACCTTGTTAACACGGATGGGTTTCCCCCATAACTTAATTTGGTTCATAATCTTACAAGCGTACTCCGCGTCTTCTTCCGTCAAGAACTCACAGAACCCATACCCTTGATGAGCCATTGAGATACGGTCTTTCGGCAAGTGGACATTGACTGTTCGCAGCAAGCAGGTCAAAATGGATATGTACAGCAATTGCCACTGAACACGTACCGACTGGTCCTGCTTGCAACATCAATTCCCAAACCAGAGCATCCGAACATCGTTCATCAAGATTTCCCTAAAACCACGTGGTCAGCATGGCACCAGATATTTGATGATATACGCACCAGATAAACGGTGGCTTCTTGGTTTCTATCATCCTGCGGTCGTGACATGGACGCGACTGAAAAGCGATGGTGGTGTGGTGACACTGTTTGGCAAAAGCTTCGACCTTGATTACGTACAAGGAAGTCAAACCATGAACTTTCCGCTTGACTTTCCATAACAATCTCATTCGGCTGGACTACGATTGCAAATGACAACTCACGAAATAAAATCATAAGCTACACTGTACATCATGATAAACTTCCTATTGTATCCGAGATTTATTACCGTTACATTTATGACTCGTCGCACTGCAAAGGAACACAACCCTCAGTCCCCGGAAGAGGAACTTAGACCATCCCGAGGATTATTTCTCGTCCAATACAGGACTCAGATCCGAAGGTGATCGAACCACTGACTGGGCCACCGTGGAGAAAGCCTCCAAGTCCTGAAAATATTGTATCATGGTTCTCGTAGTGGATGTGCACATCTTCTGGGATGTAGGTTCTCTTTGGCGACGACGACGCTCTCCTACGACGGTTTATTCTTTGGTTTCGCGAGGGTGTAACATGGTTGGCTGGTTGCTTCCCTCTCCACGCTTTCTATTGGAATGCGACTTGGACGTTCCAACTTCATCACCAGACGTTGATCTGGACCGGCGCAGAACACTTCCCGGTCTACCATACTCTACAGAAATACGATGAATGAACGAAATGATGTTTAATTCTCAACATGCAATTAACTCTTACCATTGTCGTCATTGCTGAAGGTGACACTCTTGCCATTGAACGTCTGGCCGCGCAAACTGTTCATCGTGGATATTTCCCAACATTCCGGATAAACTGGGTTTGACCAAGCCATGGTCGCCGATACCGAAGCAGTGAGTTCGGATTCCAGCGAATCTGTCCACGAATCTAATCCATGTGTTTGCAGCGGCGGCAGCTCGGGCGACTTCAATTTTGATGTTTCTTCGTTCGCCGTTTCTTCTCCACCGTCTCGATTCTTGGAACTTTCAACTATGCTTCTGTGTGCAATGCTCCGAGTAATCGTGATGGATGGGCTCCGCGGATGGGTGACAGACCTGGACGCATCGCCACCATTTACGCTCTTCGACGGAACAACATTCGTCACATCCCCTGCCCAGACTGCCGTTCGAATTATCGAAGGTCCAGCTATCTGCGATGAATCCGTAACCGTGTTTGAGGCCCACCAACATGTATAAGCCAAGCTGACGCCGTACAGTCCTTCTGTCGCGATTGACGGATCCTACCTTTCCAATTGCGGGCATTTGTCTCTCGATTTTCCTTAATTTGCACTGGAAGCTCTCCTCCCGTCCTGTAACGCTATAGCGCGGTTACATAACAGTTTACTAGTATTTGTGCGAGTCTTGCGGCTCGCGCAACTATAAGTACTTCGCGAGCCCAGCAGTGTCGACATCTTACTAGACACTCTACGATTCAATCGAGATACTGTCTGGTTCAGCTCGGTGTGATACTAAGTCAAGATCTAACTGGAAGACTCACTACTCAGTCGTCATCAACGTCACAGCATTGCCGTCATCGTTGCCTGCAGACCTCGCCTCCTTATACAGTACGTGCGTTGCTGGGAAACCTTGTCTTCGTCTTCCGAACAAACGCCGTCTTTATTGCTGGCCAAACTGACTGCGAGATCATCTTTCTCGCGAACATCCTGGACACCCTCAGTGCCGACAGTCATCATATGTGCAGGATGTCTGGTTTTCTCACCTGCGTGTAATCCCTGGCCAGGCTCTGAGCTATCAATCCACTCTGTCGTAATTAATGGGTCTGGCAACTCCATTTGAAGGCTCATATCGTTAGGTTTAGCGTCGGTCGAATGTGGCCATTCAGATGGCCCATCCTCCATTTCGCACATTGAATTATCGTCCGCAACATTCTGTCGCAGATCCTCGTCAGCTCTGCCGGACACACCAACCGTACAACCCGTTGAACTGGATATTGCATCGTTGTCCCTCTCCCCCACGTCATCTCTGAGGACGGCTTGCATCCGGGGCTGATGGCGAATAATACGAGGTGATCCGAGTCTCTGAGTCTGGGATAACTAAATCGAGCACCGGGGATCTTTTGGCTGCGACGCTAGCCGGTTTATCATCTCCGTCACTATCTGAACGGCTGAGTACATAGGAAGAAATGTGCTTGAGATTGACAGTCTGAAGATGGGTACTTCTGGTGTCATGTTCCGTTGGATCGCCTTTACGATGATGAAAACGTGCCTTTTCGGGGGACATCTGTATTGTGATCGGTTTCTATGTCGTCTGGCGACTCTCCATTTGTCGGACCACCTTCTTGCTCCGCTCCTTCCGCACAGGAATCAGTATCTCCGTTGCTTGAATCGTCTAGCGTACCTGCGGTAGTACCCTGAAAATCGTCGGGTATGACTCCAATACGGCTCGAGCTGGCAATGTTATCTGGGTATACAATATAAGAACCTTCCATGGATGTCTCGCTCGTCCCATTGGCCACACTGGTTTTGGATAATGTCATTAAGCCTTGCCTGAGTGCCTTTTCCACCCTCTGGTGTCTCTACGTCCGTCTCTCACATTATCGCATTGGACGCTTATCTTCGGAATATTTGGCACAAATAACTATCTCCCCGTCGTCTGGTATCATGTCGACGCGAGACTTTCCATGGCTCTGGCCAGCGCCATGTGCTCCATCCGGGTATGAATGGCGATGTACCCTCGATTAGATGCATCCCGGTGCATGCTTTGCTTGCACACTATTACGCCAATGGGCTCATCAGAAGCCGCCAGATAATTCTAAACAATGGACTCGAACCAGTTCTCACAGACACGTTTCGAGGATAATCGCTCGAATAGTAGATATATTTAGTAGGTACTGTCCGAGTCTTCCTAAAAAAATTACTTTCGTCAACTGAAAGAAACAAGTCCACCTGGTTCAAGTGGATCATAAAACGATACGCACCTGAAACGGAAAGTTTGACCGACGATACAGCCACAACACGCAAAGCACTGCATGAGTCGATAATTCGAAGAATACGGACCACTTCAAGCGTCCACGCGACTCACCACTGGCGTAAAAGTACCGATGTATGTAGATGACATATGGCCTGAGTATATTATTTACGGCATTTCGTTATATTGCATCTCCCGATTAGGTGTTACTTGCCGAACATACCCATCAGCCTTTAGCGATGGGGTGTTCTGTCAACTGAGCATCATTTGTGCGATAGGGAGTTTCATCCCGCAGAACGACCTATATTTCGAAAACACCATTTTCGGTGGATAGGCGTTCAGTCTCCCTATCGGCCGGATAGTACCCTATCCGGCCGATAGGGTTTACCCATGGTTGTGAGTGAATCACTGTGACATTGTCACGTTCACATCTAAACTCAACCACATCCTCGTACACTACACCTCGATTAATGGATCCAACAACCCCCCCTACTTCCCCCGCTCCAGCCCTACCCCCCCTTACACCTTCCACACCCACACCAGCCCCCCATACATTGCAGTCCATTGGAGAAACGTCGCCAAACACTTTGACCAGCAACAGTTGGATAGGCGGCAGGGTGGAGCGTGGGATTGTCCTATGTCTCATCACGGTCGTTTTCATCATCATGTACAGATTCATTCTTGCGGCGGGCCACTGGGAGTGGCTGCAATTCACTCCTATCATTCACATACTCGTTGCACCCGTGACACTCAAACGCTATCCTTCCGCTGAGGCCAGCACACTCCTCCACCTAGTCGGTTATTTGGCATGTGTCTTTCTGACTGGTCTCATCTACGGCAAGCTACCATCCTCTTGATGAATGCAAACCTCCCTAACAACCTGCCTAGTTCCAGTTGTTTATCAAAAGAATCCAATACACGGAATTGCAGCAGGGTTCGTTGCTCTGCTAGTTTTCGTAGTTGCGGAGGTGCTGTTTCTGCTGTTCTTGGAAACAGTTGGGTGTAGTACGGGCATCTATGGGCGATTTCGCCAGAAGTATGGTATCCTTGGCGTCCCCGCAGCTGTCCGGTTGTTAATCTCGCGCTTCGCTAAGCAACCTGCGCTTGATCGCATGGATGAAGGCAATACCGGCACAAGGGCCACAACAGAGGCGAGTACCGCTCCACCTCCCTACACTGTGAGATTCACGTCCTCTCGTATATGTTCATCACAACTGCTAACTAATTGGATTTGAACTAGAAGAAATCTTATGATATTTTGTCCAATAGGTTGCTACTTCCGGTGCGTCAGGCGATGAAGGTAACGCCCATACCTAGCGACTCCCATGCGTAGCCCACGCCCTCGGATATTCCACTCTGTAACAAATTCGTAGAAGGTGTTTCACGTCTCGCATGACAGGTTATTTTGTACAGTACATAACTTCAAATCGTCTGGAATGATATTGGTGGTTTGGCAGCAGGAAGGCACGGTGTGCTGGTCTTGATTGATAGCAAGAGCCTGATGAATGTACAGTATGACTCCCGCAGTTCCCGATCGCGAGGTCATTGTTCCATCTTCCCCGTAGCCTCTTCGAACGCCACTGGAATGGAGGTGGCTAGAACCATGGGTGAGTGCTTGCGTATGGATGGGTGTTGGAGGAGACTTCGAGCAGAAGAACGACAACCGGAACTCGGGGTCCTATCACGCGAATATGAGTAAGATCATATCGGTGGGTGACACGAATACGCACGAAAAGGGTCCGCCGCGGAAGAGAAGAAGCCTTTTATCAGGTCATGTACTGCACCGACATGACTTTTGTAAGAGGCGGGTTTATCTGCCATCGCCCGGGTAGAAGCAAGTTGATGCAATGTTGAAGCAGTGGGTTTCCTAGAGAACTCGCAGCAATTACTACCTTGACACTCTGAGCCGCAGGTAATGATATTTAAGACGGATGCGATGGTGAATTTAACAAATACTGAGAAATAATTGCAGTAAAGATACCTGCTTCCATTGATTCAGAAAACTTGATTCAGAAAACTTTGACGAGATCGAAAAGCAGTGATGCTCGATGACGGCTCTCCGACTGGAGGTGGCACCACGGTGAGGATGAGTGCTGCAGCCAGCAGATTGTTCCTGACTTTCCTCGTGATCATCGGACCAGAGCGTCCTCTAACGATGCACTCACTGCGTTTAAGGTCTCGATAGACAAATTAGGGTTAGCTCGGGTTAGAGGAGATATATAAGATGATCGAACGTATGCCTAGGAACCTAAACGCGCCGTGTGTAGATCGTTATGACCCGACGTTGTGAAGAGTTCTGAAGCTAGCCGGAGCTGCGTAGGTGGCATATCTCGATGTAGCAAAGGGTAGCCTTATGGTGCAAGATATGTTGTCTATTCCAACATTAGGTAGATCCACGTAACGCACATAACAATGGATAGAACGACATCTGCTTACTCCGTGTATCCACAAACCCATGGGTAGTGCAATATGACCTCGCCTTATGAAGAGTTTTGGAGCTAGCCGAAGTCGATCTAGGAAGACCTTAAACGCAGTGACTCGTCAGCAAAAACACACATCTGTGTGGCGTTGTTTGATTGACTCGATGTTCAGCAATGACGCCGACAGCATGGACCATGCGAGTAAACTGGGAAGCTGCGTTGCGTTGATCTGGCTTGGGTGGATTTTCTAGCAAAGCCTCGAGAGATAGCAAAGTGGGTCCCGGCAAATCGATGTCTGATTTGTCGTCCTTCATAAGTTCTGGAGAAAATGCGAGTGATGGTGCAGAGAATCTTATGTGCCTAAAGTGATCCAGCCACGGCCCTCGTCTGCTCCATCAGCTTCGGTCCCAGGCATCCGCGACGACCGTGAAACCAGTGCGGACTTGTATTCTAACCGTGAATGTAGCTTTCGAATCTTTACAATACATTCAACGCGGATTTTAACTCCGGATCATAACAATAACAAACAGTTCTTGAACCGTCCCGCCATGATAAACAGTGAGTCAATTGCGCTTGCGGAGTATCAGAGAGCGTACTGCGGTAATCATGAGACTGCTCCTTGTCTAACGAGCGAAGCCATCAATACGTACCTTGGAGGTAGAAGTCTCTCTTTTGACTTGAAGCAAAGAAGCCACGGCTTCCACATTCGCCGCGGATATAACCCTTCCTCCGTCGTCAGCCCTCTATTCACAAACCATGGAATAATACCCGCCTACATACATTTACACGCAAATGCGGTGACGATGACCTCGATCGACTATGATCAACCCGAATAGCAGCCGATTCGGTCAATCCGATAGCAAAGACTGGTAAATTCATCGAAGATGACCGGATCTAGCAGAGCTGCGCCAGAGTATTCCGGTTTGACGAGGCTTTTCAATGTCTCAGAGTGCAATAAGTGCGTTCTGACGAGGGGCAATGGTAGATGTAGAATCCGCTGAGGACCTAGCAAGTGCTTCGAACACAAGACTGATGAGGGTAAAGAACATCGCTGTCGGATTGCGTCGAGTTGTCGGCAATTTCTTGTCCATCCATGGCTGCTAGAATGTTCGGGTCATTGGCCTTCGTCGCCGTAGCTGCATAATAATGGGCCAGTCTGCTTGGAATACTGCATTCTATGAGATATCAGGTGTGAGCCCGAACATGGGGCAAATGAGACGCACAGGTAACAGAACTTCACGTCCAAGCCCTGTATATGGCGACTTCGTCGATGCCGAACTGCTCTGTAGGAGAGCCGCACGAATACTGGCGTAATCGCGAAGTGCAACCCCATAGCGTCGCGAGCGTCGCGCGATACCGCTTGACAGCTTCATTGAGATACTTCTACAACGGACTCGCGACTTCCAGTTCTGCCCAGGTAGAAAGAGCGGAGATTCGAAGCATGACGGATCGTTTGGTCCAGCTCCCACGTCTCCGAACGCGATAACATATTCGAACCTAAAAATGCTTCAGGCATCGCTCAACCTTGCGCGTGTGCGGAAAGCTCAAACGCTGATGTCAAGAGTTTCAGAATGCGACTCATTTGGTTTATAGCTTTGACCACGCCGCACCCGACGAAGACTGCACAAACTCGGATGTCAGATGAAAGGATGTCCGGCTCGGAAGAGAATGCTGGTATCAGTGCAGCGGTAATTAGAGTTTGGTGTTGCTCTAGGAGTACCGCATCCTTGGGTGACTTCGCGAATACCCGTGGCGAGCGTTTGACATCAGTAAGACTGAACGGTTCCGTGTTGCAGCGAGTATTTCTGTACCTGGACTACATCTCTCGAAACCGTAAGCACTTCATGTCGCAATTCTGTGACATACGCCGCCGATGCTGTAAAGGCCATCTTGATAAGATCGGGAAGTCGAGATACAAGCAACGCAGACTGCGCCAAGTCCTGACGTCGAGCGGATGGGATGTCTAGATGCCCCCTCCGCCGTTGCGACGACGGTACATGTAATATGCAAACATTGCAAAGCAAACAGCTGAGTGCGCCAGCGAGATGTGGCGTTCCCTTTGCCAGGCAATGTTCGGTCTTGCGTCATGCCAACACTGAGTGACTCTCCTTCATCATCAGCTGGTGCGGCATTCTTGTAGGCAGCGTCTGATGCTTGCTGGGACGCGCTTGTCCGTGACATGAAACTTTGGCACAAGTCAATCCAAGCAGAAGGATTATGCACCACTGTTTGCTGTAGCCAACTCGTGGTGACAACGCGAACGCCATCGATGGACGACGCTCCGTCTAACATCCCAACGAGGTGATCGCCTCTCAACTTCGACATTCGAACGCGTCCGAATCACTGAGCTGAACGGGATGTGGGTCATTAGCGAGTGACATCAGTATGTTGACTGTGGTCTTGAGGAGTGGACCAGCGGTTAGGCCACCGACATGTCTGTAGATCGAACCAAAGGCAAGCGCGCATCCCGCACGTCCGTAAGGCTCGCAGTTGTTCCCAACTTGATTGACGAGAGTCCCGATCTGGCCTGTTAGGAAGTTAGCGTCGGACAAACTGGCCAATCGACCTAAGGCTTGGCGTCCAGCTGTCCTCCACTTCCAAGCGTCGTGAGGGGAGATGCGTAAGAATCGAAAATCCCGATGCGAGTTTTCCGCGATAGATTCGGCTTGACGAACTGTGCCAATAGTTGGGAAAACAACAGGAGGCATCCCCTTTTGTATTGGCGCAGCTGTCGGCCCGAGAGTTTGTTGCGGTGTGAAACCCGGCAGCGGTGGCGGCTGTGGGAGAGCACCTGCGAACTGGCCTTGGTATGAACCTTGGAAACCAGGCATCGGAGGACGAGCACCGAATACGTGTTGCACGGTGAGCCTTGTTCATCAGGAATTGACCGTTCATGGCTTCGATGGCCGCGTCAGACGATTCGAAGTCCGTGTAAGACACGAATCCGTAGCCTTTTGATTGACCGTTGGACGGATCGCGAGCAACCTACAACCAAAAAAGGGAATGTTCAGCAAATTGTGATAAATAATGAAAATAGCGTCTTCATCGTGAATGAGACCGATGTGAATAACACTAGGGGTAATTCACACACCTTGGCTGTAGTTGCGAGTATTCCAAACGCACTAAACGTATCGTATAGCAGACGTTCATCAACGTTCTCGTCGAGATTTCCAATGAACAGATTTGAGCCAACATCAAGTTGCTTCTTGTCCGATGATGCCTAAGTCCAGTCGACACGTTTATAAACACAAAATATGGTGATTGAGAGCTGTTGAACGCGTACCTTGTTAACACGGATGGGTATCCCCCATAACTTAATTTGGTTCATAATCTTACAAGCGTACTCCGCATCTTCTTCCGTCAAGAACTCGCAGAACCCATACCCTTGATGAGCCATTGAGATACGGTCTTTCGGCAAGTGAACATTGACTGTTCGTAGCAACTGGGTCAAGATAAATATGCACAGCAATTGCCATTAAGCACGTACCGACTGGTCCTGCTTGCAACATCAATTCCCAAACCAGAGCGTCCGAACATCGTTCATCAAGATTTCCCTAAACCACGTACGTGGTCAGCATGGCACCAGATATTTGAGGATTTACGCACCAGATAAACGGTGGCTTCTTGGTTTCTATCATCTTGCGGTCGTGACATGGACGCGACTGAAAAGCGAAGGTGGTGTTGTGACACTGTTTGGCAAAAGCTTTAACCTTGATTACCTACGGGCCATTCGAACCATGAACTGTTCGCAACAATCTCATTGGACTGGACTACAATTGCAAATGACAACCATCGAAATAAAATCATAGGCTACACTGTACATCAAGATAAACTTCCCATCGTATCCGATATTTATTACCATTACATTATGACTTGTCGCACTGCAAACACCAGAAAACGCCAACCCTCAGTCCACGGAAGAGGAACTTAGACCATCCCGAGGATTATTTCTCGTCCAATACAGGACTCAGATCCGAAGGTGATTGAACCACTGACTAGGCCACCGTGGAGAAATCCTCCAAGTCCTGAAAATATTGTGTCATGATCCTCGTAGTGGATGTGCACGTCCGCTGGGATGTAGTTTCTCTTTGGCGACGATGATGCTCTCCTACGACGGTTTATTCTTCTGGTTTCGCGACGGTGTAACATGGTTGGCTCTTTGCCTCCATCTACACGTTTTCCATTGGAATGCGACGGGGATATTCCAACATCACCAGATGTTGATCTGGATCGGCGATGTACTCTTCCCAGTCTACCATGCTCTATATTAATACGATGAATGAACGAACTGGTGTTTACTTTTCAACATGCGATGAACTCTTACCATTGTCGTCATTGCTGAAGCTGACACTCCTGCCATTAATGGTCTGGCCGCGCGAACTGTTCATCGTGGATATTCCCCAATGTTCCGGGTAAACACGGTTCGACGTAGACATCGTAGCTGATACTGAAGCAGTAAGTTCGGATTCCAACGAATCGGTCCACGAGTCTAATCCATGTGTTTGTAGCGGCGGCAGCTCAGGTGGCTTCAATTTTGATGTTTCTTCGTTCGCTGTTTCTTCACCGACGTCTTCTCCATCGTGTCGATTCTTGGAACTCATTACCCTGCTCCTATGCGAGATGCTCCGAGAAATCATGACGGACGGGCTCCACGGATGTATCACAGACGTGGACGCATCGCCTCGATTGGACGGAGCAATATTCGTAACATCCCCTGCCCAGACTGTCGTTCGAGTTATCGGAGGTGCGGCTATCTGGGATGAATCCGCATCCGTATTTGACGCCCACCAACATGTATAGGCCAAACCGACGCCATCCAGTCCTTCTGTCGCGAGTGACGGATCCTGCCTTTCCAATTGCGGGCAATTGTCCCTCGATTTTCCTGGAGTTGCACTGGAAGGCAAGGCGGCTTCTCCTCCCGTCTGTTGCCGGCAATCTTCGTCTTCGTCCCCGGAACCATCTCCATCTTTATCGCCGGCCAAACTGACTGCGCGATCATCCTTGACACGAACATCCTGGACACCCTCTGTGCCGACAGTCATCAGATGTGCAGGATGTCTGGTTCGCTCCGATGATTTCGCACGTATGTGTAATCCCTGGCCCGATTCTGTGCTATCAATCCAGTCTGTCGTTATCAGTGGACCTGGCAATTCGAATTGAAGGCTGATATCGTTCAGTTTGGTGTTGGTCGAATGAGACGTTTCAGATGGCCATTCCTCAGTTTGGCACGTAGAAATGTCGCCCGCAACATTCGGTCGCAGATCCTCGTCAGCTCTGCCAGAAGTACTACTAATGGGACAATTGGCTGAACTGGACATTGCATCGATGTCTTCCTCATCAACGTCATCGAGAGTTTCCAATCCCATAAGATGGTTTACATCCGTGGACAATGGCGGGCATCCATTATGAGAAGACGAGGTGATCAGTGTCTCTTCGAACGTACTCTCCGCGCCACGATCCGCGTATGTACGTTCAAAATGTGACGAGTGAGTTGGAACGGTGGGCGATAATAACACGGAAGGAGAAACGGCAGATTCTACCGCTGTCAGCACAGACGATCTCCATGAGCCTGAGTCTGGGATGACTAAATCGAGCAGTGGAGGTGGTCCTTTGGCTGCGACACTAGTGGGATTATCGTCTCCATCACTGTCTGAGCTGCTCGATCCGTCCGAACAAAGGTTGTCGTCTCTGGTGGACTCTTCCTTGGTACTCTTGATGTCTTGTTCGGTTGGACCGCCTTTACGATGACGAAAGCGCGTATTCTCGGAGACATCTGTATTGGGGTCGTTCTCTGAGGCGCCATGATCGGGTTCCATGTCGTCTGGCGACTCTTGATTTGTTGGACCATTTTGCGCCTCTCCTTCCGCACCAGAAGTAGCATCTCCGTTGTTTTCCTCTACCGTACCCGCGATGGAAGCCTGGCGGTCGTCGTGTGTGTCTCCAATATAGCTCGTGTTGGCAACGTCCTCTGGGTACAAGATCCATGAAACTTCCGTTGGCATATCGGCCGACGTATCGCTATGAGAATGCTCAGACGATGTCAGTGAATAAACCGAATCGTTGCCATCAAAATTGACGTCTCCCTCTTTCCCTTCGCCAGACCAGTTTTGAACAGTGTCGTCATCTTGACTGACTTCTCCGCCTCCTGGTATCTCCCCCTCCGCCTCTCTCATCATCTCATTGGCACGCCTATCTGCGGAATTGCTGGCATGAATGATTATCCCGTCGTCGTTCAATTCCAAGTCAGCGCGACGTTTTCCCTTGTTCTGCCCAGCGCTCTGTGTGTCATTGGCGTAGGCATCACTTCCCACATCCTGTCCTTCAGGTATCTGACAGGCAATGGAACTCGGATCATCATCGACGGGGTGTAAGGCCAATGAGCAATGAGGAGGTGTGTCATTCTCAGATGTACCAAGAGAGCTATGCTTGTCGGCGGGCAAACGCGATGGACCAGGAAAACGACTCGGTGCATCTCGTTGCACGTTCTCGCAATGTCCACCGCTAATTTCCGCCCGTGCGTGAACCCCTTCAACGGGTGGTTCGCAGCCTGAGAGTGAATATGTTGGTGATGAAGCTGGAGTCATTTTCTGGCTTCGTGTCGAAGAGCCGCAAGCGTCGTTAGGGAATGAACCTGGAACCATTTGGTCAGTCTCTGAATCCGAAACTTCCACCTGGAGTGTCGCGCCTCGTGAATGTTGGCTGGCTGCAACAACGCGGAGACGTTCGTCTTTCGAAACCACGCGATGGTGTCCAGAAGCTCTCTTTGCGAGCAGGCCAGTAGTGCCGTTGCCTTTGCGATATGCTAATGCAACTTTATGGTTGCCTCGCACGTCTGACCGCCCGCATCCCGAGTGCTTGGACTTCAAGTGCTTCGTTCACCGATATCAGTATCAGATCAACTGACCTAATGAACCTTACTGACCGTTTCGAATGCGGAAGTATCTTCGAACTTGAGATTACAGCTCTCGCATGACGGATGACTACGGGAGTATTCTATGTGTCTCTGAAGCATTTCTTGTGTGGTGAAGCACACATTTTTGCAGTGCGCGCAGTATGGCATTCCGACTAGAAGGAGGGCAAACAACGGATTGTGAGAGATTCATCGCCTTTATGCGCGAAAGACTGCCTCGTGCTTCACGGCGCTCCGTGTTGCTTGATGTGGTTTTGACGCTCGAACAAATTCGAAGATCCATTTTACAATTATTGTCAAATATGGGTCCCGATTGTTGCAGGTGGATTTCCTTGTTGAGAATTGCAAGCGCTCACGTGAACTGCCGGCGCTTGTTGTTGTGACGACTCTCTATGACAAAACTACCGGTACTGCTCGTCTCAACATGGCACGATTTGAGCAGTGCCACTTTTCTAACCACAATACCTTAAATCTTGGTCGTTTCAGAGGGGTTCGCTGGCGTTGAATTTCGGAAGTCGGTCCCACGTGTTGGAAGATGTTCCTGGAAGCGCGTCTTCTCAATTGCATGCTGTATAAGAAGAGCTACGCATCCGACGACCACAGCCTTCAGAGGTTCAAGAAAGGGAACTGTATGGCCGCTGCTGGAAGGACGTGCACGGCTTGACTTCTGAGTCTGAGTCCAACGCCAGCCTGGTTGCAAACCAAGTCAGATTTCCGGTGATATTTGGCTACAGGATGGTCTCATTGTCTACACAATCGGCAAAGACACGCGAATCGGCCACCCAATGCACCATTCAATGCTGCTCAGGGTTCATTGTTGTCTCAGTGTAAATTCTATAAATTCTACGCGATTGTGACGGACGCGTGACCAGCGCGTTCTCCTTTGTCTTTTATCCTGTCGTCCAATTTTTCCCCATAGGAGGCACAGAGAAAAATAGGTGTGTCGGTGCTTCGCACATATGGATAGATACATCATACTAACGGGTTTCCAGTAGATAACGAACTTGCTTCTGGCAGTGAGGAGGCAGTATTACCTGTGGCCACCACAAGAGTCAGTACGTTGTCTACAGCAATAAATGACTTGTGTATAACATCTGCGCCTTCACCTTCCAGGGTCATTCTCCAGCAAAAATCCGAATCACTATGTCGTCGACCAACGAAGCCGAATTTTTTTCACCGGAGCTCCCATCACCATTCACTGGGAAATTCGACCTCTACGCTACTGAACTCTCTTTCTTAGAATCGGAATACCTTCCCAAAGGCGCCACCTCGCCGAACTACAAAGCCGTATTTGAGAAGATCCTTTTTTATCAAGCAAAACCCGATTTCAGTCTTCGTTGCGCGTTGATTGCCCACCCTGTGGGTGGCACCGGCAGTATAGGCCGTCTCTCCTGTTCGTCATTCGTCAATCCAATTAGTGGCGAGGAATTGGGTCCTATATACATCATCGGTGGCCAAACTAAGCCGTCTGTGAATTTCGGCGCAGTCGCGAGCGCACATTCCAGCACGGTAGGAGTAGGTATAGGGTACGAGGCGAAAGTGGATCTGGACGTCAAGGGAGGCGGGTGTTCATGTGGAATGATCAGTTCCGGGGTGGGAAGTTTCAAGATGCGCAAGGTGTGGGCCGCCGAAGATGGCAAAGAGCTCTTTGAAGGATACGTCTCATTGAAGGTCGTCTATGGTCGTGCACTTCGTCGCAAGGGCTTTGGGAACGGAGACTCATTCAGCGTCCCGTTCTGGGCAGTACGGGCTCTGAAGGTGGATGGGAGGGAGGTCGGAATCGATGTTGTTTAATAGCGCTCACATGTCGTGGATTGTCTAGCGGTTCCGCCAGGAGCGTCTTCGTGGCTTGATGTCTGGTGGTACGAAAGATGACGATGACGATTAAGATCGTGAGGACTATGGATATGGCGTTGGTTACAAGGAGAAATTTTATTAATATTGAGAGTCAACTATTACGCAGCTATTGTGTGGGGAAGACATTTTTGTAATATACCAAATTCCGTTTATATTCCAAGTCCACTGCTTGGGTCCATCACGATATTTGCTAAATGAAGTCACGGTGTTGATTTGCGACGCATATACTCACATATATTGCAGTCCACCGTGATGGTTAGATTTTGGAGAACCATATCTGGCACTGGCAGGCCTCCACTGCTAGGCTCGATCCAGGGCCGAGTCCGCACAACTATTCCGCTGGACACCACATTTTGAATGGCTTACGTTGGGTTAACCCGGAATCTTGTGACCATCTGTGACAGACGCGTTTTTTCACCGTCTTTTCCTCCACGACTTCCAATGGCAGGTTCAAAACGAAAACAAGCAGGCGGGCACTCAAAAATTATCAATTGAGCCTCGACTGACACCTACTTCATCTAACAGATAGCGCAATCGCGTTGAGCAATAAAAAGACGAAGTCTACTGCCGCGCCAAAAATCCCCGTCGACGCGACTGCGCCAGGAGCGACCGCGTCCATAAAAAAGTCCACAGTGCCAGGCGTGTCATCTCCTCTGAATCCCGCCACGACATCCAGTAATACCGCGGCTGCAACGCATGCCAAAGCGCCAGAAAAGTTTTCACCTCAGCAGCTCCCAACACTGCTCACTGGGAAATTCGACCTCTACGACTCGAAGCTCCCGCTTCTCGTATCTGAGTACCTGCCCAAAGGTGCTAAATCGCCGAATTTCAAAGCGGTGTACGAGAAAATCCTTTTCTACCAGGCTAAACCCGAGTTCACTATTCGGTGTGCACTGCGCGAAGATGCCGCCGGTGTGGATCTCAGCGTCGGCCGCGTGGCGTGTCGCGTTATTCGAAACCCTATGAGCGCAGAGGAATTAGAGCCCATATATGTCGTCGACGGTCAGACTGAAGCGACTGTGAGCTTTGACGCCGGTCAGAGCGTGCATTCCAGCATGGTCTGCGACGGTGTGGGTTACGAGGCCAAATTGGAACTCGATGTCATGGAGGGGACTGCGGATGCGGTATGATCAGTTCTGGGAAAGGGATTATCAAGATGCGGAAGGTGTGGGCGGATGATTCGGGAGAGAAGGAGCTGTTCGAAGGATACTTCTCGTTGAACATCATCTACGGCCCTACTCTTCGGCGCAAGCAACACGGGAACGGCAAATTATATGAACTCAAGTTCTGGGCTGTACGCGCACTGAAGAAGGATGGAGAGGAGGTTGGGATCGATGCTGGTAAGGGCACATATGTACCTTCGGCTGGTGGATCGTCGGGCTGTTACGATGATCTTGGCGGTGTGGGGCTTGATGGAGGGGATCATTCGGACGATGAGGATGACATTTATGGCATGGTTGCGGGTAGAAGGGGTTATGAGTTTGGATCCGACGAGGACGACGACTACGACTTTTACTAGGAGCAAATCCATTATTTCATGGTTTGTCTTCAGGGTTTGGGTTGGGATTGAGGCAAAGGTGGTTGAAGGGGACAGCAGGCCGAGGGGGAAGGGGGATTTATGAGCAATGTTGAGTAAAAATATTTGGAATACATGTATCAACAGGAGCGCGCGACCAAGTGCTGGTCGCGCGCTCCTGTTCATATTTTATTACACCATATTACGCCATACACAATTTGTTTGCACTGTTCTCTGGTAGGTATAATCTTCGTATGTTAGATGGTGCACCGCATTGAAGGTGGAAGGAAGCGCTCCTATGAACTGCTTACTACTTGACATGAAGGTCACTACGTATACAAACGCAATGACACCAAATGTTCCCAACATGATATGCAGCTTTGAACCCAAATTTGTCGCAGTCTGAACGCATACACAACATCAATGTGCACGATTCATGTCGAATAAACTGTGTGTTGGACAAGATTAATGTACCACAGATACGCGTTAATTGGGTCAGGGACTTAAATCATATGTAGGATAATTCCGCAAGCTTTGGGACACGTTGCACACCTTTCATGTCAAACCCACATCTATGTATATTTGCGCTATGCGTGCCTCATCGAGCCATTTACTTAAACAAGATCTGGATCCCGAAACAAGGTCATGATATGAATGGCACTACAGAATCCTCTAAGCCCCACTGGCAACCGGAGTCGGGATCAGGGATAATATGGACGCTGTTGCAGACACCGAGTCGGTAGGCGTTGCAACTTTTATTGCGCTATCAGTTGGTGCGGCATCAGGAGATGCACTGTCAGTAGGCAAAACAGATGTTCCGCCCGATGAGTCGGTAGGCGTTGCAACTATTGCGCTATCAGTAGACGAAACGGATGCGCTTTCCGACGCAGTATCTGTGGGTACCGCGACTGAGTCCGTGGGCACTACATCAACACCAACACCATCTGGAGTCGGAATCGCAGTGGGAGTGTTGTGGGGAATCAAGTCACCGATGACAGCAGTAGCCCCCCCAAATTGGTTAATGACCTGCAGGCC
This sequence comes from Rickenella mellea, assembly GCA_004355085.1. NCBI lineage: Eukaryota > Fungi > Basidiomycota > Agaricomycetes > Hymenochaetales > Rickenellaceae > Rickenella > Rickenella mellea. The sequence continues at coordinate 200,761 of ML170190.1, forward strand.
GGTAAGCAAGCCCCCCAAAACTTTACCCGCTAGGCCGCCGCCGTCCGTCGCTACGGGTGAAGCTACAGGTGGGATAGCGGGTGGGGTAACGGCAGGAGGGGGAGGAGGAGGGGAAGCGACAGGAGGCGTTGGTGGTTTTGAGGGGGCCGCCGAGGGTGGAGGTGTGGCTTTCGGCGGAACCGCTGGCTTCTGGGGAGTCGGTGGCAGCGATTTCGTGGCGGGCGGTTTCGGTCCAACCGGCGGTTTCGGTGCAGCTGGCGGTTTTGGTGCAACCGGTGGTTTCGGTAGAGGACGGGAGCCGGAAACTTTGCGAGCACTCAAGGCATTCTGTCATGAAGAATTTCAACATGATAACATTAGCTCCAGGAAAGAGGACGACATACCGCTCCATCGACGTAACCTGAGTCGCCATTAACCTGCCCAACGGGAAAATGAATTAGCCCAATCGAAATACTATTTGTGCAATCTTGTTCGAAGGAAGACATACATCAATAGGTGCCCCAAGAACACCAAGAGCACCTAGCAAGGTAACGAGGACATAAAGACGGCGCAAATTATTCATATTGAGAAGTGCAGTGATTGACGAATAGAAATTGACTCTGGGACCTCTGTCATACTAGTCAATTTTGAGGCTAGTGATGCGAATGCTGAACTCACTCAAGGCCTTAAGGATAATGGAGAGCAATAAAGTGAAAGGGGTACCGGACCTGTTTGTAGCTGTCAGAAGACGTCGCTAGACTTGACTTCTCAACTCACCCTATGTGAATGAAGGACGACTGGTTTCATTATCTCTGAGACGCGGGTTTATATACCGTGCTTTTGTGACGCACCTATTTGTTACCAACATGATCATCACATCAGCGATCGAAACGGGGAGTCTTCGAATGACAAGTTGAGATCGAGAGGTAAGAAAAATTCAGCGCCAAGGGCATGACGGCAATTTCGACGCTCAGAGATTGATGAAACTGACTTTATTCATACCGCTGCAAAACCAACAGATAGGACCGAACAATAATATCTGTTTGCTATTCAGGAAATTTGGCGTGCCAGTGGGTGCCAACCAATGTTCTGCAAAAACTATTATACGAATACCCAGCTCTGCCTCTTGGGGATCTGTTCAAAACAGTGTAACATATTAGCCAAAACCCACAAAATATGGATATACCGGTGGCAATCCGTCGCGGAATATGTCCTTTTGTGGATCTCCTCTGGCACCCGTGTAGTACTTGCATTATTGGTACACCGGAATCTGCTGATGATGGGCATGGATCAGCAATTGGATCATGACACGGTCACCGTTGGTTGCAGGAGTGGATGGGCGTTTCAATTAGTTCGGCTGAGTATGCCCGTGAGCGAGTAGCTAACATCGACGTCGTTCAGGGTGCCCGATCATATGATCAGAAACATCAACATGAACGATATTCCAGTAGCGTAAGGCCTTGAGTGAAGTGCAGGAATGACGGGGTCCGTTCTAACCCAGTAGACACAACAGTCTAGAATTCTGAAGTTGTTGGTCCGAATTCAAGTTGGTGTGTCCGGCTATATCCGGCCCGGGACATCCAATGACTTCGTCACGGTCACGGTCAAGTAGCTCAACCCCAGTGAAAATCCCGTCTAGCGAAATCTAGGCAGACCGTGGCGGACCGAGGGAAATCGTGGAAATCTGGCCGGATCGAGAGGATGTTGCGAATTGTCACTTGTAATTTGCGTCCAATGTCATACAATTTGCAATTTACCCAAAAACATTAGCGACACAATTCGTGCAACTCGGATTTCACTTGCGAATGCCCGCCGAATTCGCTAATGACGAATTTGCGCACGTTAAGCTAAGAAACAATGACTTGCCAACTTCTCACGCGTTCGCTCTTGCTTCCAACCACCACCATCCCGAACCCTTTGCCCACCAACCCCGCCGTCTGCCTCTCCCTCCACGCGCTCCCGCTGCCGACGAGGATGGCGACGGCGATGAAGTGCAAGCTGCACGTCCTCAGCACCATCCGTACGCTGGCCCGTCCCTCTTGAAGACCTAGGACACAACCGATAGCACACAAAGGCTGGGACTACTACGCGGCAACAAGACGAGGTGGTCTGTATATCTTGGAGGCACGGACTGGCGCCATAAAGGTTTTCAAGGACATGGCAAGGGAATGGGAACACGGTGCGTGCTTCTCGACGAACGTCGCGCGTACTTAACGTACTTAACCATCCACGTGCACCAGAACCCGACGCGTAAGTCGAACGTAAGGAGCAGCCCCCAAACGCGACAAAACGCGCGCCATAGCCACGACACGGGGATGCAAACAGGACACTCGGAACATTTGAATGCGTCCTTGCGGTCACCAGGGAAGGTTGGGCTTGGAAGACCGAGCATTATAGTAAGCCAGCAAAGTTTTCTTTTACCCACAAACCTCATTCACGACTTTGGACAGAATGCATCAGAGCACCGGGCGCGGGAGTCGCAAGGACAGCGTATGCTACGCTCGGCGCATGCGCAAGGACGCGTACCGCTTCACGAGACAACACGGGATCGGAGCGGAAGCTATGCCGTGAGGACGAATCGGTGTGGACGTCGAGCACCATCTTTCCTGGTGGATCGTGAGCGGAAGCGGCCGTTGTGGTATGCATACGAAATTATCACAATTTTTTGCTTCGCTGATGGGTCTTATCTCAAGGCAACCAAGCATTACCGCGTAGGTGAACAGCGAACGGCATGCCGGGTGGTCTCGAAGCACGCGGAGGGAATGGTGGTGGGCACGAGCGGATAGGAGGTCGCATACTGGCGGACTTCCCCATAACACTGTCAATTACAATTCGATAGGAAATAAAATAAATAAGATTTGCTTTCTAACGAAATCGAGGGAATTCTAGAGGATTCGAGTGCCTCGGCGAGACTCGATAGCACTCGCTATCTCTCGCTCTGGCCAGGTTTCGATCTAGTAAAAGTGTCATTTTACATGGGAGATCTAGTCCAATCTAGGCACTCGGCCACGCTCGATTTTCCTCGGTGTGTCCCGACGGGATTTTCACTGGGGCTCAACCGTCGCTCTGCCCACTCTTTAGCCATCCCAAGAAAACTTTGCTTTATACTACAGTAAGATATTCTGGGGAGCTCCCGTCACATTTAACTAATGCAGTGATCACCGTCCCCGCGCTGACCCGACCATGGCCGGTTGCTCTGCTAGGTCCCTTGAGTTTGACATCATCGCTGACGGTTGACCTTGGAGGCGGACTTGGTGCTGAATGGGCTTGCTATGTATCAAACAATGAGGGATTCCTTGGTCGCCAACTTACATGTCGTCATCCTATCACCGGCAGAACAAGGGCCGCGATGCAGAGGCTTCATTTTATTGATCGGCATGTCGGACTGTCGCATATACCGGGGCTCATCCTGACGACGGCATCGAATGTTGGAAACTTTCGTGCACGGGCATGTGGTGGTAATTGCCAGTCAGTTTCAGAATACCTTCAGGCGAACGTCGTCCATTTTCTCTCTGTTCCTTGGAGCCAAAATCGACACGAACTTGTTGATGATCCCGCGAGGTTGATTCATCCTGACCTGTTCAATCTCTTCATATCTGTCACTCTTGGCTCATAGCTGCCTTTGCTCAATCTTGTCACAAACGCAATTGCATTTGGCGTATCAGTTCCCGAAGGTGTGAACGAGTCGCACCCAACGTCTACTCAATGAACTCAAGGAAAATTTTCATGAGATACATGACTACCGGCCGTATACCCTGGGCTCGGAACCAGCCCCCGTAGATGTTTAATCAGATCAGCCAGTGCGGAGGAAGGAGGAGTGTGTGAGCACGCCGGATTGACTTCAAGTCCAACGCCACCTTCCTCTGTGGCAAACCACGTCAGAATCCGTGATATATGGTAAACATGCCATGGCGGATTGTCTTTGTCTACAGCATCAGCAAAATTACCTACCCAACCATTCAATGCTGCTCAGGGTTCATTTTGTCTCAGTATAAATTCTTCGTGATTGTGACCGGCGCGTGACCGGCGCGCTCTTCTTTGTCTTCGACCTTCTTGTCAAAAGTTTCACCATGGCTGGCACAAAGAGGAAAGGAACTGGTCCGTAACTTGTATCCACTGATAAGAACATCAAACTAACGCATTGTCAGTAGGTAACGAACGCCCTTCGACCAGTAAGAGGGCGAAATCCGCTGTGGCCACGACAAAGGTCACTACAGCGACCACGGCGGCGAAAAATTCGTCTGTACCAGCTGCAGCTTCTGTTCCGGGGCCATCCTCTGGCAAAAATACAGTTGCTGTATTGCCGGCCAACAAACCCGAACGTTTTTCACCTGAGCTTCCATCGCCTTTCACCGGGAAATTCGACCTCTACGCTACACAACTTGAATTCTTGCAGTCTGAGTATCTTTCCAAAGGTGCCACCGCGCCGAATTACAAGGCTGTGTTTGAGAAGATTCTCTTCTACCAAGCCAAGCCCGACTTCACTCTTCGCTGCGCGTTGATTGCAGACCCTGTTGACCCCACTGAGAGTGTGGGGGTTATTTCGTGTTCGCAATTTATCAACCCAATCAGCGACGAGGAATTGAAGCCTATACACATCCTCGATGGCAAAACTAAGCCGTCTGTAAAGTTCGGCGCAAGTGAAAGCGCACATGCCAGCACAGTCGGAGCTGGCGTGGGGTACGAGGCGAAGGTGGAGCTAGATGTCAATGGGGAGGGCTGCGGATGTGGCATGATTAGCTCGGGAAAGGGAATTTTCAAGATGCGCAAGGTCTGGGCCGATGAACATGGCAAAGAGCTCTTCGAAGGATACGTCTCTTTGAAGGTCGTCTACGGTCCTACACTTCGCCGCAAGCGCTTCGGGACCGGAGCGTCATACAGTGTCACGTTCTGGGCTGTACGCGCACTGAAGAAGAACGGAGAGGAGGTTGGAATCGATGCTGGTAGTGGGACTTACATGTCGTCTGGCGTGTCCTCAGGCAGTTACGATGATCTCGGGATATATGACCTTGACCTTGATGACGAGGACGATGAAGACGACGATTATACTAGTGGCAGATTCGGTCGCGGTGGCTATGTTGATGGTGATGAGGATGAGGACGACGACGACGACGACGAATTTTATTAGGATTTGATCCGTTACAATTATATGTATCTAGCACATGACCAATGCGTGCATTTGCGATAGTTGCTCCAATGGCGCTGTTTTTGGTGGCGCATATAATTAGTGTCCCTCCGAGTCCGTGATGCTGGGGGAACCATTTTCCTCTCATGGTACGGCGGTGGTTAAATTTTCTCTTCTTTTCAAGGATCGGTGAGGATGCATATGACGAGAGTATTGATCAATCTCCAATGGATCCGCAGAAGCGTAGTAATAGGCAGCATTAACATTCCCATTCTGACACGTCGTCCATGGCACACTCGAACCTACGCAGACTCCGTCCAGTCGGATGACCGGGCTTCCGGTCCTCTATTCATCGCATCATTAGTCGACGCTAAGGAATAACCGAAATTTTGTGACGATCGCGTGACACCCGCGTTTTTCCAACCATCATCTTTTCGATACAATTTCCGATGACGGGTTCGAAAAGAAAACAACCTGGTGCTTTTTCAGAGTTTGGAGAATTGAATCCTAGACTGACACCACATTCCTTTTTGGCAGAGAGCGGTGTATCGTCAAGCAATAAAAAGACGAAGTCTGCGGACGCGCCGAAACCCATCATCAACACGACGACTGCGCCTACAAGAGATTCCTATGCGCCAGTCGCGCCGTCTGCTCCAACGGCAAGCACGATGCCTAAAAAAACAGCCACTGCGTCACAAGCCAAAGCGCCAGAAAAGTTTTCACCTCAGCGGCTCCCAACACTGCTCACCGGGAAATTCGACCTCTATGACGCGGAGCTCCCGTTTCTCGTATCTGAGTACCTACCCAAGGGTGCTAAGTCGCCAAATTTCAAAGCGGTGTACGAGAAGATCCTTTTCTACCAGGCGAAGCCCGATTTCACTATTCGGTGTGCCCTACGCGAGGATGCTAACGGGGCGGGCCTCAGCGTCGGCCGCGTAGCGTGTCGTGGAGTTATTCGAAATCCGTTCGATGATGCGGAATTGAAGCCCGTATACATCGTCGATGGCCAGACGAAAGACTCCGTTCACTTTCCAGCCTGTGAAAGCGTGCATCCCAGCATGTTTGGCGCTGGTATGGGCTATGAAGCGAAATTGGAGCTCGATGTTGGAAGTCGGGAGGGGTTCGGATGCGGCATGATCAAATCTGGGAGAGGTGTGATTAAGATGCGGAAAGTGTGGGCGGATGAAGATTCTGGAGAGAAGGAGCTCTTCGAAGGGTACTTCGCGTTTAAAGTTGTCTATGGCTCTTCGCTTCGCAGCATGGGGTTCGGGAGCAACGAGTTGTATAAGCTCAAATTCTGGGCGGTGCGCGCGTTAAAGAAAGATGGGAAGGAGGTCGGGATCGATCCTGGGAAGGGAACGTATGTCTCTTCGTACGGTGGATCATCGGACAGTTACGAGGGTCTCGGCATTCATGGGTACGACTCGGACTTGGGACTTGACGATGATGACGATGAGGAGGATTGTGGGTATGATGAGGACGACATTGGCTTTTTCTAGGAGATGTTGTATCATGAGTTGCGCGTAGACTCTTTGACACGGTTTCGCCTCAGAAGGAGTCGACGATGGTGTCGAGGAAAGGAGAAAAGAATGTCTATGAGTGACATCGAGTAACAAACGTTTTGAAGTACATCAATCCACAAGGGAGTGCGATTAAGTGCTGGTCGCGCTCTTTCGTTCATATTTTAGAACGCTAAATCACATGTGCCATCGGTCAGCAATTATGTCGCAAAGTCCAGGTATTATCTTTGTAGGTCAAAAAATTAGTATGTTAGTGTCGGATGAGGACGCGTGGAACTTAAGGAAGGATAGAGATCAGTATTATGAGAATGCCGTCTCAATTACATGCGTACGCTGAATGAGGTGCTGGGGTATGCGAAATGAGCTGGATCGAAGTTCATGACGGCGCATTTTATTGAAACTGGCCGATCACGGCTGTCATATAATTTCCAATGATGCGTCGAACCCGAAGATCAGTGATCTCAAAGCGACTAGATAAGCAAGTTGAGATGTAGGTTAGTTGAAGGGTAATCATTCCTCTTGATGAGCCTGCCAGTGGTTGCATCCTCGCGAAAAAAGTTTGCAAGGGTGAGATGGACAAAACTGTGGCCCATCCTGAGTTTGGGTGTAAGTACCACATAATATAACAATAATCCCACAACGTCGCATCAAGTCAGATTAACCGCAGCATCGGCAGGGTTTGCACAGCGACTGATACTAGGTGATATGATTGTGTTGTGAGCAGACAAGAGCCAAATATAGGCTTGCCACGTGGGAAATGGCGGAGCATCAAAGTTGGAAGTACCCCTCGAGGCATACGACCGTGACAGTCCGAGACAGTCCTTCATCCACGTTACCACTATCCCTCGTCGTCGTCCCACACATCCTGCTCGTCGTATCCCCCGGTGAGCACACATCCTTCTTCATTCTTTACCCTATTCCCCCATATCGCCGAAAATCAACCAAAGCACTGCCTATTGTGCAATCAAACAGAGGCAAAAGCTGCGCGTGTGGTTGTGTTCCTGTGCATGAGTCGTTCGATAGGCGGGATGCGGTATCGTGCAGTCCTCTGCGGGTGGTTCGGGATAACTCAAAGACCAATATGGTTGTTCGTCGTCGTGTGCTGCTGGCAAGCGCCGTGCTAGGGGTTCGATACCGTCAGTTGCCGACGAGGCAGTACTTGGAGCATCATGCCATTTCGAACACGCCCGGCCAAATCTAACTTCTCGTAACTCATACACTGACTCCCATTTCTTTCTATCAGACTTTCCCAGTCCCCATCTTCTCTTCTCTTAATTACACAGGACACTCGACGGAGATATGCAAACAATCAAATGTGTTGTCGTCGGCGATGGTGCTGTCGGCAAGGTATGTGCTGGCAATTCATTCCTCCGCATTTTGAACGCCACCTTGATTTCGCCACTATTCTCCAGACCTGTTTATTGATATCATACACAACGAACAAGTTTCCGAGTGAATACGTGCCAACTGTAAAGCCTTTTTGTCAACTCGTGTGCCCCTGGCTCTGCCTTTTAATTGTGTTTTTTCACATGCTAGGTTTTCGATAACTATGCCGTCACGGTCATGATTGGAGACGATCCTTACACGTTAGGTCTATTCGATACCGCCGGTCAGCCCATTCCACTTTCTCCACCTATGTCTCTGTCGCTTATCTTCCCAACCTTATCACCTTGCACGACAAAAACATTTGCACACACCAAACAGGCCAAGAAGATTACGACCGTCTCCGCCCACTATCATACCCGCAAACCGACGTCTTCCTGGTCTGCTTCAGCGTAACCTCCCCCGCTTCCTTCGAGAACGTCAGAGAAAAGTGGTTCCCGGAGGTCCTGCACCACTGTCCCGGCGTCCCCTGCCTCATTGTCGGCACGCAGATAGATTTACGGGACGACCCCCAGGTGAAGGAGAAGCTGATGAGGCAGAAGCAGAGTCCCGTTATGGAGGAGGACGGGAAGAGGCTCGCGAAGGACCTGGGTGCGGTTAAGTATGTGGAGTGCTCGGCGTTGACGCAGAAGGGCTTGAAGAACGTTTTTGATGAGGTGCGTTGGCGCTTTCTTTTCCTTATCATCTTTCTCTATATTCTCCCCTGTTGGATATTTCGGAATGTGGCTGATGAACTCCCCACAGGCCATCGTAGCGGCTCTGGAGCCGCCGGTTGTGAAGAAGAGGAATAAATGCGTCGTGCTCTAATGCACTCTCCACCCTTACCACTACCACCACCTACATCCCGCATTGACTTTACCTCCTCTGTCTTTCCCACCTCCTCTCTCCTCGCCCAGACCACCGCCCTTCACCACCTCCTACTACTTCGAGATTTTGTGTTTCTCATTCATTGGCCTGTAATGACAACGCTCCGAGTCCGTCCACGACCCAAACCCAAACCCACCAACCAACCGGTTAATTCGAATCCCAATCCTTTATCTGTCTCTCATCTTCATATACCGTTCGTTCCCACAATCCCGTGTCCCGTACAAATCCCCCGTCAAGATCCGATCCCATCAAGAGTGTGAAAGGCAATGATGTTGGTCCCGCTGGATGGCTACCAGACGCGATCGTCGCTCGGACTGTTCGCCTCCTTCATGAAGTCGTGGGTAGACAGCCAGCTGGGACACCCGAATCATGGCGAGCTCAAAAATCCAGTCCGTCATCTGCACAACGAAGTGAGAAAAAAGACTGCACCATAAATTTTTTCTTTTTTCCTTGCAAATTTGTTTTGTTTTTGAGCTCGTGTGACATTTGCGATCGCTATGACAACTGGAAGTAAACCGGTGGCGTCAGATAAGGTTGTTATCGCGTGGCTTTTAAGCCACGTGTTTACACGTCACGGTAGAAAATGTGCCGAGCCGACTTACTATGTAACATTTCAGACACCTCTCACATCCCGAGCTAGGCAAGTTGCATGTATGCTATGAAACTGTACAAAACTAATGCCATTCCTACCCGTGAAATAGCATAAACTTCCACAATTTGTCCCTGCCCAAGTGCTTAAAACAGTGGTGCTCGACTCGGAGTCGCCTCTTTAACCCTCACGTCACCAACACGAAACGATGTCCAACGGTGATGAATCGGAAGAATGGGACGACCTCGTCAAGATCTCCGACGACGGTCCTAACAATAATTTCGCAGAGTTCGAGCTTAAAAACAAGCTCACACTCGAGGTTTTCGACCTTTGGAAGTACATCGAAGGACCCCTATCCGATCCCCCAGTCATTCCGACACTGGTAACACCGAAAACAGTTCACGGCATTAACATACGTACGAATGAGCCTTGCACGCTCGTGACATTTGGGAATGCCGAAGAAGTCCGGCATGCTGAGTTGGATGCTGAACCATGGTTCCATGGAGACGCCTGTGCTCTGTCAAAAATCCTCGACTCTGTGCCAGATCATAAGACTCACGTAGTCAGGACAGCAAAATATGCTAAGCAGGCATGGGAAGCGCTCTGCTCATACTACAAGCGCTCGAACTCGATCCGCGCTGCTAGCATCAAATGGGATATCAAGTCGTACCTCTGCGACAGCTCCATGGACGTCCGACTTTGGCTTAACGACATGCAACGCATGTACGGCCAAATATGCGCTATGGACCTTGACTGCATGACGGACAGGGAATTTGCGATGGCGATCTTAGACCTCATGCCACTAGACTCCGGTTGGCGTTACTTCATCGCCCGTCTACGGGAGGAGACTCTCGAGAAGGAGGCGGATGGTGTGAAGGTCAATTCAATGTTAATAACTACTCTGATTCGCGAAAAATATCGCATACTCCACAGAGACGACCCTCAATACCTCGACCAGATATTCTCCGCAAGGTCTGCTGCAGAAACTAGCAAACGCAAACGTCAGCTTGACCACGCCGCCAACGCTCCTCGCTCGTCGACCAGAAATAAACGCCGTCGCCGCAATGAGAAGCGCTGTACGAATCCTCAATGCCCCAGGCAAGTCGGACACGAGGTGGCCGATTGCTTTGCGTTCAGAGGAGGAAAGTCAGGCATTTATCCCGACTGGTGGAGAGGCCCGTGGAATCTTCATATGCCGGAGACACAGCGAAATAGTGCGAATAATATCCCGTCGAGTTCGCACCCCGCCTTCGTGGCATACAAAGGACGTCAAATGAGTGAAATTAGCCTCTGAAAATCTATATGGTCATTGCTCGCGTTGACGGTTCTACGAGTGGGTGCTGCATCTCACGACATTTTCCCTTGAGTTTATTAAAGATGCTTTGGTTGCGATTTGTTCAGATCGTCGGGATCTGATACGCCAGACGCACTTGCAATTTGACAAGTTTGAGGAAAAGGCAGCTGTCCCCAAGATGGACGGAGAAATATAGTTTGCACAGGCCAGACGACAAGTGAACCTCGAAGGTCTGCATCGACAAGTGATGACGAGAAAAAAATGGGACACGTAAGCCTGCTGGTATTCTGAACCGAATGGACTGCCAGTTACAATCCCATACACGCACACGCAACGTTTCAATTCGATATCGTTGTCAAAGATGGCCGCGGTATATGCAACGGTCGGACATGCTGATCAATTCCATGTGACCCCTGCATCGCGATTCGCGACCGCTGTGCAACCAGTCGGCCAAGGAACGATTCCTTCGTTGATTGATACTTGGCAAGCCTCTCAGCAGCACCGAGTTTGCCTCCGGGGTCAGCCGTCAGGAATGATGTCGAACACTAGGAAGGAGCGACCACGGTCAGCTGCGGGTCAGCGCGGAAATGGTGACTGCTGCGTTATGAAAATGTGACGTGAGCTCCCCAGAATATCACGGAAAGTCTAGAGAGCGACGGCTGAGACCACAGGACATCTTGGCGCTGGCATGTACGAGCCGGACAGTGACGAAGTCACATTCAAGTTAGCAGTCCAGATATAGACTGGATACACCAATTCGGACCCACAACTTCTGAATCCTGAGACTATTGTATCTACTGGGTTAGAGCGGACCCCGCCATTCCTCCGCTTCATTCAAGCTTTTACGCTACCGTGATATTGTTTATGCTGATGTTTCTGATCATGATCAGTGACGATGTCGATGTTAATTAACATGACGAGGCGCCTCGCTCACGGGCAATTTCGGGTACCCTCAACCAAACTGCTGAAGATTGAAGTGCCTACCCACTACTACAATCAATGGGGGCTGTGTTGCAGATCTATGCCCAGGTTCCGGTATTCCAGTAATGCGACTACCACTATTTGGAATCCACTAAATGCCATCCCCGCCAACTCATTGCCACATACACATATTATTGTGGGTTGTGAGGACTATGTTCCACTGTTTTGGGTGGATGCCGAAGAGGACTAAAACGACCATTCGAAAATGCTGTCTGCAGAACACTGGCAGCTACCCACACCAAATTCAACCACGGGCATCGTCTCTCACCAACTTTCCTGAATAGCGAAATGGATTTCATTGGTTGGTCTAATTTATAGGTTACGCAGCGGTGCGGATACGATCTATTTCATCAATCACCGAGCGTCGGATTTCCCGTCACGCTCTTGGCGTTGCCAATTTTCTTACCTTTCCTTTTCAATCGAACTCCTCCACCCGTTTCTATAACGGTCCGTCTCGGACAATATTCAATTTTATTTTTGATCCTTGAGATCTTGTTTTTGAGTGTGTGCACGATGATTCACGATGCACATGACGTGCACAACACTCACGACGTGCATGGATGAAGATTCCATTTTTGACAAACCAAATTTGATTTTACCGGAAACACGAAATTATTTTGGGGTTGGATAATTTTTTTCTGGTGTGTAAATAAAAAAAGATGTTGCTTCAAATTCATTGATTTACTCATGGGAAAAAGAAGAGCATACACGACATGCACGACGGCTCACAACGTTTCCGATATCATAAGCTTAGTGCCACAAACACCGGGCGACACATCTGTGGCCAAGTCGGGAACGACTGTTTCGCTTTTTGGAGTTCTTGTGGCGCCGAAGCTCACCTAATCACGACACTCACTCACGGCATGCATGCTTCGCAACATAATGATTCACGGTGAGTCACAGTGATTCACGATGTATCATGATGAATCACGGTGATTCGTAGTGATTCACGATGAATCATGATGAATCACGATGAACCACAGTGATTCATCGTGATTCATCGTGAATTCTCAAGGAATGAAAATTCATAAACGCAAAATAAAATCATTTTGTCCGACGGAGACGGTCATACGTTTCAGTCGCTGATGTGATGATCATGTTGGTCATAAATAGCGGCGTCAAAGCATGTTATATAAACCCGCTTCTCAGAGGCATTGAAGCCATTCGTTCTTCGTTTACGTTGGGTGAGTTGAGCAGTCAAATCCGGTGACGTCTTCCAACAGCCGCAAAACAGGTCCGGTACCCTTTTATTAATCGCTTTCCATTCACCCCAAGGCCTTGAGTGAGTTCAGCGTTCGAATCATTTGTCCTCAAAATTAACTAATATGACAGAGGTCCCCAGAGTCAATTTTATTTTATTCGTCATTCGCTACACTTCTTAAAATGAATAATTTGCGCCGTCTTTATGTCCTTGTTACCTTGCTAGGCGCTCTTGGTGTTCTTGGGGCACCTGTTGATGTAGGTCTTCCTTCGAAATGGACTACACCAGTGGGATTTCGACAGCACTAACTCATTTTCCCGTTGGGCAGGTTAATGGCGACTCAGGATACCTCGATGTAGCAGTATGTCTTTCCTCCATCTGAGAACTATTGCTATCATGTCGACATTCTTGATTACAGAATGCCTTGAGTGTTCGCAGGGTTTCCGGTCCCCGTCCTCTACCAAAACCGTCCACCCCGAAACCGCCAGCTGTTTCCCCACCCCCTGTTCCCCCCAAACCAGTATCGCCGCCGAAAGCCACAGCTCCACCCCCGCCGCCCCCCTCAAAACCAGCAACGCCTCCTGCCGCTCCTTCTCCGCCTCCTAACGTTACCCCGGCCGCTATCCCACCTGCAGCTTCACCCGTAGCAAGTGGTGGAGGCGGCCTACTAGATAATGGCTTGGGGAAAGTCGCCACCGCCCTAGGTATCATTAACGATTTAGGAGGGGCTACTTCTGTCATCGGTAACTTGATTCCCCAAGCACCGGCGTCCACCCCCACTGCGATTCCTAGTCCAGATGGAGTTGAGAGTGTTGATGGAGCGTCAACGGACTCAGTCGTGGAACCTACAGATGCTGCATCGGACAGCGCATCTGTTTCGCCTACTGACAGTGTGTCTCCTGATGCCGCACCAACTGATAGCCCAATAGTTGCAACGCCTACCGACTCTGTGTTTGCAACAGCGTCCGTTTAGAGGACTCTGTAGCACCATTCATATCATGACCTTGTTTCGGCATCCAGAACCTGTCTGTAGACAACTTGATGAGGCACACAGCGCAAATACACATAGATGTGGGTTTGACACGAAATCCTTCCAAAGTTCGCGAATTATCGTCAAATATAACCTAAGTCCCCAAGGTTGTGAGAGCCAGGTCTGACAGTGCCTGTGGTCTGGAAAGCTCATTAATATTAATTACTACCGGCACACCCTTCATCAAACCTTCAATGCGGCCCTTTCTTTCAAAGTGAATTTTATAATACAAGCGGGTACATGAGCGTTTATTTGCTCACTTCCACAACCTACACTTCGACTTGCTCACCCAATGACCCTGAGATCACTGATTTTCAGGTTCGAAGCATCACTGGAAATTATATATGACTCGTGATCGACACATGGGATGGAGCGCAATGAACTCCGAAAACATATCAAACGGCAACTCGTCCTAGAGATTGTACCGAATTCGATTGTGAATGAGGTTTATATGCCGCTCTTTTTTCTGAAAACGTGCAATGCATCAAAATTTGGCAGCCTTACAGTAAGCATCTCGCCGTCGTTTCGCGTTACAGTCGACTCCCTTAGCTCTCATAGCCCATTCACCCCCATAACCCATAGGTTTGGGTCGCTACCAAACCTCACGTTTACACCAAAATTGATCTCTCATAACCCATACTCCCTCGTAACCCATAGCTCGGAGTCGTGACGGATCGGTATGGGTTAAGAGGGAGTCGACTGTAGATGGATTCTCAGACCACTGAACTCTATGTCTTCTTATAAGTACAACTCTATAGACGGCGCTAATCCACGCAACATCAAATACAACTGCACGTCGCCACCTATCACGACGACCCTCTCCCGAGGCGAAGAACGACCGCAAAGACAACAAAAACCAAACAACTCAACGCCAACGCCGTGAAGTGGACAATATTCCCCGCAGGCAAGAACTTTCCATCCATTAGCGTTCTCTGCACGCGGAAATATCGTACGAAACCTGTTTGCCATTACAGATGAATGCTATAATCTATGACGGTGTATGCTTTGGGGAAAGGTTGAAAAAGTGACTGACCTATGATCATGAGAGACAAGCCTACCACTATCGTCGTCGCTCCAAGAGGAGTGACGAATTTTGTTAATGTTGCATTCTGCGCCGTCCCGTCTGCACTTGGTACACTCAGCAGCTGTACCAAAGCTGATCGTGTCATTTATGCACAATAAAAAAAACCAGCCGTAGATCAGAAATGAATGATCAAAGCATGAAAAAATGCTGCGAATAGTCAAGTAAAAGAACGCACCAACACCCATAGACGCACACCCCAACGAAGTACGCACATACGCCAAGAATGTCCGCTCGAGCGCTAAATGGTCCCTTGCAACACTCCCGCTGTTCTCAAGCACGAATGAAGGATTGAGAGCTCGGACGCGGCGACACAGTTGTCCCACTCGTACATTTCGCCATGGTACCTTCGACGTCGCTTCAAGGTCCGGGGAGCCTGAGCTTGAGCATTCTTTTGCCTCAGATGTGTCCAAGTCTGCATTATTGACCCGTTTGGACTCGACACGGATATCCTCGACGACGTTTGGTGTTGAGATATCCTGTTTCTCTAGAAGTCCTTTTTCGTTGGGAGTTACATCCATTGAGAGATGTGATTAGTTGGGGGAATACACGCGGTCGCGGATAAAGAGGCAGGATATCGGGTACATCGTTAGTCCGGTGCATCGGCCCGCGTCGGCCGACTATGCGTTGGTTTACGATGAAGCTATGAAGATACGAAGACGCATCCACACGCTGTCCATAGCGAGCAGATGGCGAAGGAACCAGGAAAACTTGGATGCAGTTTCGATTTATTATTTACGGCCTGGTGAGCACTGGCAGGAATTGCATCACGAAAGCGTAAGGCAGCAGGTGGTTGAAGGGTATTCGTAGAAGTCTTGGTGGACGTTCATAGGAATTATCTCATAATTTTGATTAAATAGCCTTTAACACGGATTGAAGGCTTTTGTTGGGATCCAGGACGTTTGCTCGGGCATATTTTTCCAGGAGAGCCTTTCTCGGATCGTTCAAGTCCATACCCAGACAAGACATCGTAGACAAGAGTTCCACGAGCCCCACAGACTTTTCAGATAAAATAGGACGGCGCTACCATTTAAAAATCAGCCAAATTCAAGTCGTGATCTTTTCTGAAGGGAATTTGGTCGTGAAGGACGGGGGGACCAGAGTACAAAGCAGAAATACACCGAGAAAATCGTTCCAGGTTCATTTCTTCGTCGCTTGATGGCTTGTCGTTGGATTCATGATGCACGCAGGAATCAAGTATCAACCGAACAGTATATTTCACTGCTGTTGTCGACATCAAGAGGCGTAATGGCGTGCTTTGTCATTAACTCCGCCCGAATCACGTAAACCTTAAGCTTCGCGAGCGAGTGTCGCGCACGGAGCTGGTGCATTCCACGTGTGTCGTGGCAATGCAACAAGGTCAAGACATCGTTTATAATAAAACAAGGCGAACGACGTCGCATTACTGGAAAGAAGGAAAGGGAAAGGAAATATGGCAGCGATGTTATGGTAGAGTACAGAACTGGGCCCATAACGACGACCCAACGTGTCCCGTCACGTCCAGCTAAAGACCAACTAACAGCATCCACCTGTCTTGGCGGGCTCCTGACTCTGGCTGACCTGGATCGTCTCTCCTCCGCCTGGCTTGATGGGGTCGCTACTCTGCTCGAGGGACTTGCTTGATACGATGCGGTATATGTCTGAACGAAGTCTCTAAGTATTCGTCTCCTTGGAACCGGAAATATACTAGGAATGCATACCAGTCAGGATGCTCTGGAAAGCGTTCTCGACATTCGAGGCGTCCAGCGCCGAAGTCTCTATGAATGACAACCCATTCTCGGCTGCGGGATAAAACAAACACGTGTGTAAGTCATCGCCTTGACTCTCTTGCTGCCACGCCGAGCAAGACGTAAAAGCAAAATGTGGTGGTACGTACAAGCAAAACCTTGCGCCTCGTCTGTTGACACCGCCCTCAAGTGTTTCAAGTCGCTCTTGTTCCCGACGAGACTGATGACGATATTCGAATCGGCGTGGTCTCGCAACTCTTTCAGCCACCGTTGAACGTTTGTGTATGTCGCCTGCTTTGCGATGTCATATACGAGCAGTGCGCCAACGGCACCCCGGTAGTAGCTGCGTACAATACGTCAGCAAGGTTATGGCATGGATGAGGTATAGACGCTTACGCGGATGTGATAGCTCGATACCGTTCCTGACCAGCTGTGAAAATTGTGAGATACAATTCTGGTAGGGTTTCATAATTACAACAATATGTGTCTCTTGCATTGCGTTGTGTCATGTCGCTAGCGGAACACAGGCAACTTGTGCAAGATCCGACGTGACAATATACGCATACTATGCGCAGCAGAACGATGACAATGTACGGGGTTGAAGTAGAGCTCACCAGTGTCCCAGATTTGAGCCTTCACAGTCTTCCCGTCCACATTGATAGTACGAGTTGCAAACTCCACGCCAATTGTAGACTTCGAGTCCAAATTGAATTCGTTACGTGTGAATCGTGATAGCACTATGTCCTCATGTCATGAGCTTCCAATGAATAACAGCTAAGGACTGAACTTCTCACAATTGCTGCCCAGATTGAAACAACGGTGAAGTCAGTTAGCAGAAAGAGTGGCAGCAACACGTCACGTACGATTTCCCGACTCCCGAGTCACCAATTAGGACGACCTATGCGCCGTTAGCTCCACCACAACTTACTCAGAGGTCCACAACACACACACCTTGAAAAGAAAATCGTATGTTGAGGAGGTTTCGGCGGCCATGACTGTGGAAGATGTGGAAAGTTGTTGAGTTTGTGCTTGCCCGTTGGAGGCGATGCAAGGGATTGAGCGGACTTTGAAAACAATTCTTTATTTACCTGCACTCTCCATGATCAACAAAATCTTTCAGCTATCAGGTTTGAGCACAGCTGAGGTCCCGCTGATCATCACGTACTTTGATGGAGATATCGTGTGTTTTTACAGCTAGTGATAGCAGTTGGATATTTTCTGTCGAGAGTTCTTGCGTCGGTGCTCCCCAGCAGCGTTTGGATGAATCACCATCACAGGAGTGTTTGCCTTAAGGCCTTGATGCGAAATCTAGCCAGAGCGGTCCAATCTTTGTCAATTCATCGGTGGTTTCGTGTCTCAAAGTAATATTTTTGGTCTCTGTTGTTTTCTACCTGATCCAAACTCCAAGCCGGCATCTTGATCGGAACGACCGGGCCGTTGTGGGCTCACACTCTGTCTTCGTCAACAACTGTCTTATCACTACAACTTTCACGATCTAATGTCATAATCTTCCGCAAAGCGAGTTTGCCAGATTATCAAGGCTTGTGACTGTGCCACCTGCATTATACCACATCCACGTATCAGAATGTTGGCTGAAACCCCTCCGCTGTCGATGATTATAAGAAAATTCACACCGAAACCCCTTCATGCAAATGTAAATATCCACATGTTCTTGTCACTGTTTGATTCATCCGCGAGAGTGATCTATGGTGGGAATTCTATTGATCAGACTCCAGGAATTTGACGAATGGTTTCACTCGCAGGAGTATTCAATACACCGTCATCTAGCGACCAGCAAAGGTATCCTTCAAGCGGCGAGATCCTTTATATAGTGAACAGTTAGCGGAAAAAATTGCGCATCTGAAGTTTTAATTGCATCGTACATGTATTTCCCCCTGTATCGTGATTCCTTAATATACCATTGCTTTCTGAGGCCCTTTGCCTCGACAACTTCTCCTTTCGTAGGACGCATTCGACAGTTGGCATATAATCCAAAGCTCTGGTTCATAATTGAGAATGTATTGTTGTTTAATGAAGCGATCTCCCACTGCATCAGAGTGGGACCGCGTAGCCAGTCAATTCCCTTTGCCTGAACATTGAGATGAATGCTTACTATCTCTCCAGGTGCTTGGTCAATGATTCCGGCTATCAGCTCAGTTCCGTCATCGTCGTTTCGGAGGACAGCAAGGTTCTTGAATCTAGCGTTCGTGATGTAGTAATTACCATTGATTAAAGATCCGATAGCTGTACGAGCTGCTAAGAAAGAATGCCCACCAAATAATGAGCGTACGACAAAGGCATGAGGTAATTGGATTAATGCCGTACGTTTATTTGCCATCTCGTTATCATATTTCAGCTTAATAGCCGCCAGTTCCTTCCGGAGATCATCGCGCTCTCTGGTGAGCACGAGCTTCTCGCGTTCATGTGCACTCTTAGGACCATCGGATTCAGCGCGCTCCAGTGCAAACTGCTCCTGCGCAGTTCGAAGCGATTGACATTCCCGTTTGAGTTGTTCGTTCTCTTGCTCTAAGATCCTCTGAAATTTTATCAAGACACCGGTTCTGAAGATATACAGTAAAAGAATGTGTTCGTTTACTCTCAGTGTACAATCAGGGAAATGTGGACTTACATGCGTTGTGAAGGTTCAAGGTACATTCAATAAATTTTCATCAGCAATGCGAGTCTGTAGGGAAAATGCTTACAATCTTAAATTTGTGCGATTAAAAGCCAGTGGATCAACAAGATTATTCCAAGGATGGTGAGAACATACTCTCTAAGGCATATTTTCGACGAGGTAAATAAGACAGGAGTGGAAATGCGTACATCCTATATGTTGACCCCATGTGCGATGATCACCTGGCACACAAATGGTCACTGAGGTCAGATCAATTCGCTTTGGAATGTTGAAGAAACATACAACCTAAATCGCAGTGGATTTTAATTTGGTTTATCGACATGACAAAGCGGCATACCACTTATTCAGCATAAGTTGCCAACCGTGGCTATACATAAAAACAAACGTACGCGACGACAGATAACATGTTCCCTGATTTCAGATATCGCATGGGCAACAAGTGGAAATTTACATACAACCTGAATTATGATCGAAATATGGTTCAAGTCAGATCTTTGCCTTTTGGTTACGAAGGAACGGATAACACACCAACTGAGGGAAGCCATGCCCGAGACCGGATTTATTCTAAATGTGCATGATAGATCAGGCGTGTATCAATGGTAAGCGATTGAACTCACATGAACGTCTGAGCTTACAGCTGCGCAAGTTGCATGCTCAGACACCACCCGAACACCTCCACTTTTTCTGGCCAAGCATTCTAAGTAGTATCTCGTGTTGGCCTTCTTCACTCCGAATATTTGAGGGATATATACCAGTCAGGATGCTCTTGAAAGCGTTCTCGACATTCGAAGCGTCCAGCGCCGAAGTCTCTATGAACGAAAACCCATTCTCGGCTGGGGGATAAACAGAAACGTGTAAGTTTTTCGTCCAACTCTGTCTGGGCCACGCTGAGTGAGACGTAAAGCGAAATATGGGTGCGTACAGGCAAAACCTTGCGCCTCCTCTGTTGACACCGCCCTCAAGTATTTCAAATCACTCTTGTTCCCTACGAGACTGATGACAATATTTGAGTCGGCGTGATCCCGCAACTCTTTCAGCCAAAGTTGGACATTCGTGTATGTCGTCTGCTTTGCGATGTCATATACTACCAATGCGCCAACAGCACCCCGGTAGTACCTGGACACAATATGTTAGCGCGGTTAATGGCACTTGGGCGAGAATAGGTGCTTACGCAGATGTGATAGCCTGATACCGTTCCTGGCCAGCTGAGAAAATTGTGAGATACAGTTCTGACCGCGACAGATTCAACGATTTTGATTCTTGCCATGTACTGTGGAACACAGGCAACTTGCAAAAGATCCAACCTCACATTACACACGCAAGCTACGCGTAGCCGCAACATGACAATGTTCGGGGTGGAATTAGAGCTCACCAGTGTCCCATATTTGAGCCTCCACAGTCTTCCCGTCAACATTGATAATACGGTTAGGAAACTCAATGCCAATTGTAGACTTCGAGTCCAAGTTGAATTCGTTGCGTATGAATCGTGATAGCACTATAATCCCGTCTCGTAAGTCTTCAAAGACCGACAGTTATAGGCTAATTTTTCACAATTGCTGTCAGTTCGGAAAAACAGTAAAGTCACGTACTAAGTTAGAAAGCGTGGCTCTGGCAGCAACAAGTCACGTACGATTTCCCAACTCCCGAGTCACCGATCAGGACGATCTAAGTACCATTAGCTCCACTCAACCCACTCCCGAATTCCACCTTATCCACACCTTGAAATCGTATGTTGAGGAAGATTTGGCGGCCATGATGTTGAAAGTTGTCGTATTCTCGCGTTGGTGTTGCAAATGACCGGACTTTGAAAATGAATTTTAATTTACCTGCGGTCTCCGTGATCAACCAAAAAAAAAAAGGTTTTAGCACAGCTAAATCCCGTTCATCATCACGTACGATGTTGGGTAGATATTATCCGGTTATGGGTGGAGTTGCATATTTTCTGTCGATATTCCTTCTGTCGGTCCTCCCCCATTATTTGGGAACACCACCACCACTACAGTGGTAGCCTTCTGGGAGCTTCAGCCTGAGCAAACAAGTCTGTTCTGAGTCATTGCATCTGGGGTCTCTAGATCTGTGGTTTCTTCCTGGAATCTTTACGGGAACTACCGGACCGTACACCAGATTCTGTCTTCGTCAACAACTGTCATCACTACTTTCACGATCTAATGTCATTATCTTCCGCAAAGCGCATTTGCCAGATCATCGAGGTTTGTGACGGTGCTATCTGCATTACACAACGTGCGACATGTCAAATTGCTAGCTGAAACCCTCCGCTGTTGATGAATACACGAAAATCCATGCAGCTGTCTGGCCTGGAGTCCTCGCTGCGCTCGAACGCCACCACATCCTGGACTACTCGATCCATCATTATCCTCCCCTAAATCTCCTGATTGCGAATTTCAAATACACTGGAGATGACTACGCCGGAGACATGAAGGCGCTCGCAACTGATGAGGAGACGCAAAGATGGTGGAGGATTACCGATCCAATGCAGGAGAGCTTCAATGAAGGGGCGCAAGGAAGTGGTAAAGATGTACCTTGGTGGACTGTGAGTCAATTTGATTGGGAGGATAGCTTTACTCAGATAATGCATGAAATACAGGACCTTGATGAGGTTTTCAGGTTTGACGGGCAGCCTTAAAGTGCTGCTTGCGACGGCATATCCATACTTCCCATTACAAACTGGTTACTCTAGCGATGCCGAAAAACCTACCTACCATACACAACATTGGCTCGACGTGTCAAAATCCTACATGTAAAATTTGCATGCTATCACGGCAGAAGCAAGAACCAGCATAGTGAGTACGACCAAATCCGAATAATTCTTCCATAAGAAATTATAGCCCTCTCTGGCCGTGTCAACCATAGCATACGCAGGGCAAAGCGATGTAAGCACGACGACAGACGCTCGTATGTCAAGTCTTGGTGGTAAGCATCTTTGAGTCCGGTTCATTCCAAATATCGTCAAAAGAACGCAACCGAATGCGTGCCACCCGATCATGTAAATGGCGAAAATCGTCCAGCAGACAAATGTCCCGCAAAATATCTGAGACTTTCGTTTCAGAAGCGCGTTGCTGCATTGGGACTCCAAAGCTTTTCGCTTGCGAGCCTGGTAAGATGGCGTCAGCGATGAATGGAGGCGTAGAAGTGCATGTTATTTTATTCACCTCCCTTGCTTCTTTCTCCGTCGCGAGTGCGGCATATTTGACCGCCTCATTATCTGTCAATTCCGGCCCAAGGAGGCCCTTCGGATTGAGAAAGAACAGTGTCGTTAACGAGACATCACTTTAAACATGGAAGCATTACGCACAATTAGAGCATGGCGAATAGTTATGTCTCTCCAGGTTTTCACGTCAAGTGGCACTGCGTAACTCTGTCAATTTCATTGCCCAAAGTAAAATGAGCATCAAACGATGGTGAAGTGCGGAAACCCAGTGGCACGCACATTGGATGTCATTGTGCGGAAACATACAACGCTAGCAATCATACACCGAATGTAGGAAGTACGGAAAAAGTTACGATGATGGAAGCGTAAAGCAGGAGTTGTTATGAGGACAAAGGTTTTTGTCTGCTGCCTTGTTCCTGGGCGCTTCCTCTTTTGGGCATCGCTGACTTTCTCGGACGGTGGCGCGACCTCCGTTCACTCTCGCTTGCACTCACATATAGATGGCTCAATCCACACATCACAAAATCCTCCAACTCAGTGGAAATTTAATCCACCCGACAACGTCACAACATTCGTCGGATCCAGCTTCCTTGTAATCGCAGTAAGCTTAATTGGGTTTGCCGACGCTGAAGGCAATCGACTTCATTTCATAATGTACGTGCGACTCAATGCAAATGAGTCCCAGATCTCAAATAAATCCACAAGATATTTTAAAGTTCAAACCGATTGCAGAGCCCAATTTCATTCGTATGCATAGTAGGCCGTGCCCAAGCATTGTATTTCAGAGTAGCTACGTGCCATACAGCTTTACACATCATCGGTGTCAGGACCTGCGGCATTTGCATCGGGGTTTTCAGTTGGGGCTGCGTCATCAGGAGGTACGCCAAATCCGAGTCCTGGGCCAAAAAGCGGCAAACCAGTCGGCTCTGGAACAATGCTGGTGCTGGGAGTTGCATCGACAGTTGGAGGCACGCCTTGTCCAAGTCCTGGACCCAGAAGTGGGGATATCGCAATGCCAGGACCAACAGGAATTTTAGGTCGGAACCCACCCAGGATAGAGGGAAATATGCCTATCGACGATTCCTGTTGTCGGAAATTAAGAATTCAAACTATCCGCTGGACTAGTGGAACCTACCGTGACGTCGCGGCGAAGTGCATCTGTGTTGGACTGTTCATCGAACGCCTTAACATATGCGTTATATGCTATGAAAAAAACGGAAAACATACGTTAAA
Source organism: Rickenella mellea (assembly GCA_004355085.1). Taxonomy (NCBI): domain Eukaryota; kingdom Fungi; phylum Basidiomycota; class Agaricomycetes; order Hymenochaetales; family Rickenellaceae; genus Rickenella; species Rickenella mellea. The sequence goes on from ML170190.1 coordinate 224,575, forward strand.
GGCTAACGGCGCCGAGAATACACCAAGTGTTGAAAACAAGGAAACGAGCATCAAAACACGCGCCGACTTGATCATTTTAGAGATGTGCTTGGAGGATTGAATATAAAATGGGAACTTGGTGTGCATATGACATGAACAAATTGGAGCAAAATTATGGAATTTGAACTTACTCAGGAATGTAATATTTGGAGAAGGTTATGTGAGTTTAGATAAAAATGAGAGGTGCCAGACCTGTTTCGTTATTGTCAGCGATGTTTCCAGACAAGATTTTATATTCCCAGAATTACCCAATAAATGAGAGGAGAACGAATGGGATAGAAATGTCGCTCCGTGGCATCCTTTTATACCAATACTGCCAGTCGTAATTGATCAAAGACTCGGCGACACTCGGTGATTTTGAGACAAACCAAGCCGTAGAGCCATCCCAGACTGTGCCGCAGGTAGATCTAGATTCTAAAGTCGGGAAGCGATACAGGGTTTGATGCAGATTTTGTTCGGTTTATTTCGGAGATCGCGGGAGTGAGTGGTAAATAAATGTCAATGCTGGACTCGCGTTAAGTTCCTCCGCGCACTAGCTACGAAACTGCGAGGAAAGAGCATGCTGCCGGCAAAGGAAAGCCGTCGTTTATAGGACGGCTCGATGACTGTCCTGCTCACGATATTGGATTCAGTGTCTTGAACTAAGTTCCGAAATCGCCTCATGCTAGTGAAGTCCTTTGAACGTTGTGGGTTGTGTCCTGACAAATTAAAGCTATCTTAGTGGACCTTTCGCGCAATAGCGAGGTTTTAATCCTCAGCTATGATTATGAAGTAAACGAAACAACGGATGATGGTATCTTGGCCAGGAATGATCGGTCTGAAGCGGCGAAACGGTTTGATCGGTGTTGGATTTGTAGGTCTGTGCTCCGAGGTTGACACCCTCATACCTGGCCAGATGGTTTGCATGGTGGATCCAACTGAATTGTTGAACGTCTTCAACGTGACGGTAGTGCTAAGTGGCACACGTTAACGTTGTGTGGCTAATTAGGTAACATGTAGGTGCTGTCGTTTTTTGAAACGGAATTTTGACCTGGCATCAAGTCTCCTCACGGTATCGGGTGCGGGAGTTGAGGACGAGAGAAGTGTGGAGGGGATTGCAGCCATTTTTCTCCTCAAAATTCCAGACATGGACATTGGACTCCACGGGACAATCTTTGCACTTGTCGCGATTGCCGATGCAGCTTCTAGCGTAGGATGGTCTTACTCCAACCCTTGTTGGCCAGATCTCAGCTTTGCGCAGGAAGCCCACCCGGTCCATGCCTTTAGAGCGTTGTCTAATATTTGATTCCAACAAGGTCATTGACGGACAGTGCCGGAAGAACCGGAGATCAACTATATACGTCGCTGGATTATACATCGGTAGACGCAGACTCCGTGGACGTGGCATCCAACTAAAGGTTGGTCTCCGTCAGGTCCGGGATGTGAGGAATTACGAGACCAGGACCACGAAGCGATGGATTCGCCACTTTCGTCGCATTCGGGACGGCGACGTCAGTCGTGGCTGCATCAGAACTTGCGGTATCGGCCGACGGAGCCGCTGATTCTGTCACCGTCGGATCGACTGTCACAAAGTCAGTCGGTGCTGCATCAGAACTGGAGCTGTCCGTTGTGCTAGGTTGTGGAATTATGATCGGACCGAAGCCTTCTCCAGGAAAACCGAAGCCATGACCGAGATGCACTGTGGGTGTCGCCTTTGGCCGTACGGATCCACTAGTAGTGGGCCGTATCGGGATTGGCTAACATGGAAGTTAGTTTATTATTAATTTTATCCATTTAACTGGTTGAACGTACAATATCGTCAATACCTATCTGTCCCCTCAAAATGGACTGTCCATGGGACGTTTCAGTATGTGTCTTGTGAATGGATGAAATGTAAATGAAAGAAGACACTAACAGGTAGAGGCGAGAAAGGCGCTGAGAGTGCACCAAGACCTGATAGGACCGAAACGAGCATCAACAGGCGTGCCGAATTAATCATGTTGGAGACGTCCTGGGAGGAATGGAAATAATGATCTGAAACGATCTACGTTAACAAACCGCCTGCTCTGCAGAAGAACTGTGAGTGTTGAACTCACTCGAGAATGTGCGGTTAGCGAGTATTCACGAAGGTTTGAACAAAGGATAAAAGGTACCAGCCCTATTTCTTCAATGTTAAGGAGATTTTCAAAATGTATAGCACTTGGACTCACCCAAGAAATGAAGTGAGAATGAATTGCGGAGTGTTCGATTCCAACGCATTCTTATACAGAGTGCTCACTTGCCAAGACATGTCGTAAATTACCTAGCTAGTGCAGCATCCCTCCGACATGACGATGATCGCAGGAATCGAAACGTTATATCATGATGGAGTCCAATACGAGACCGCGCCAAGCGTAGAACGTTCGGTGATGGTAGCCCGGATTGATACAAATTTTGTTCTGTTTGGCGGGGACATCGGCAGGAACGACGTCGACGGAACGTGTCGCATGGCCTAAATCCCTAGCTCACGACACAAATTGCGCCATAGTGGGCCAATTTCTAGACCATGGCAGGACTTCACGATATAAAACTTCCTGCGGTACCGGACAAGTTTCCAAGTTCTTGTTGGCCAGTGCAGCTGCATCGACTACACTAGTTTCCGGTCTATCGGCCCAAGAAGACCGCCGGTCTCTATGATGCTGTCTTCCTCAGCCATGATTTTGTGGTGAAAGAAATAACGGATGATGCCATCTTCACCGGCGTCACCGAGAAAGATCGGCCTGCTGACCGGCGCACCGTGACCGCAACGCACTAGCTCTGAGGTTTTAAGCAGCGTCTTAACGTTATCGAGTAGCTTCAAGTGTGGAAGCTGAATTCAAGAAGATGGCAGAATCTTGAAAGATATTTTGAAAGTCTGCAATGAGGTAGGAGACAACCTTCGAATGCCGAATTAGGTAACCGCCGTTTCTGTGTTGACGTGGAAGCATCCTGGTCGCCGCACCTTTCATCTCTTTAAAATCAAAATGAGACTTTTGGCAAGTCTTGCAGCAGCAATACTTGCACTTGTCGCGGCTGCTGGTGCAGCATCAAGCACGGGATCGTCTGTATTGGTCGTACTCGAACCAGAACTCGACAAGCGCAAATTCTCGACGTTTTTTGGTGGGCTAGAAAGTGCGTTGCAATGAATTCGTCATTGAAATGTCGTGCTTGCTGATGGTTGAATGGTGCTCTGTTTCAGAGCGAGGCTATGAGTTGACTTTCCGCGCGCCAAGGGATGCAACACCTCTTGTAATCGAAGACGATGTGCCCAAGTTCTCAAATGTCATTGTCTTCGCTCCTTCAACGAAATGTGCGTATTTAATTTAACATGAATGCTCTTCAGAGTGCGGGTTATTGTAGCACACTGTTGTGGTTGAGTCCGCCCCTGTGGAAATATTTGGAATTTCAATTCACCAGAGGCGAGTTGCAGACATACTAACCAATCTGCCTTTCAGCTTTCGCTCCCGACCTCTTACCACAATCGCTCGTCAACCTTCTTTCACACAATGTCAACGCCATTTTCACCCTCTCAACGGCGCAAACTCCACTAACATCGCTCGCGTCGGAATTCTCATTGATAATTCCGCCACCACACACTCCACTCATCTCGCATTTCCCTAAGCGTTCACTCCCGCCAACCACAATCCCCATCACTCCTCCTACATCGCATTCCATCCTTACATCAAACCTGCCACCAATCCTGTTCAAGGGCATCCCGCACGCGCTTGGGACCAACCCCTTCTTAGTGCCAATTTTGAAGGCACCCGAGGAAAGTTTCGCAACGGATTCAGATAGCGACTCCGGTGCGGATGCGTTGGTAGATGCGGCTGACAAGGGCGGCGAGGGTTTGTGGGCCGGCAGCAGTATGGGAGTTGTGACTGGCTTCCAGGCTCATGGTGGTGCGCGCGCATTGTGGGTTGGCGGTGTGGACGTGTTCAGTGATGAATTTGCGAAGACTGAAGTGTCAAAGTGAGTTCAAATTACCATGAAGGTGTTATTCTCTCGAGATTTTGTGATGTTGACGCTGTGTTGAACAGAGGCGTCAAGTCTGGAAATGCAGTGTTTTGCCAGGATATCGCAAAATGGGCATTCCAAGAGTCGCTCGTCCTTCGCATTGACTCCACAACGCACAACCACGTAAATGTGACCCATGACGCAGACAATGTGCCTACGCAATACACCACTAACGACATGATCGTACGGCCATTCCGCCTTCTCCTTCTTATAACAACAATTGACGTCGTTTTGCCATTATAGACTTACACTACATATATATCAAAATGGGACCCAGAATCCCGCCGCTGGACACCTTACTCCGGAATCAATGACCTCCAACTTGAATTTACAATGCTCGACCCACACATCCGCACCGCTCTTCCTGCCGTACGTGGCACACCTGGAAAGTACGAAGTAACGTTCCGTGCCCCAGATCGACATGGTGTGTTCAAGTTTGTTGTGGATTATAAACGAAAAGGGTATGTCGTGTCCACGGTCTCAGCCAACCTATCCACCTGCTGACTTTCTTTAATCTGGAAGGTGGACACACTTGCACTCGGCGATCACTGTCCCAGTTGTGCCTCCGCGACATGATGGGTACCCACGCTTCCTTTCCGCCGCATGGCCGTACTACGCAGGTGCCATCTCCACGAGCGTTGGATTCGTTCTGTTCTCAGCACTTTGGCTCGCGGGAGATGCTGTCAGCGAGAAGGCGAGGGGCAAGAAGAAGCTGGAGTAGAAACTTGCTAGACCACTTTCGTGTTGCAAAATCCCAAAAATGAAAAACGACCCCGAAATATTTATTATTCCTGAAATAGCTCGCATGTTAACTCTCGTTGCCGAAAATAACTCCTTCATATCATCTTGCTACTCCGTTGATGATGTAACCTCCGCTGCTGTCGTGGACCGCGGAACTAGAGTCCGCTAATTGCGACAGTGGCGTGCTGCTATCAATTTTTGAGGACTAGTGCGATCAGCGGCTTCGAATTCTGGGTGCTGGCTTGTATCCGCAAAGAGTCGAGGGGTAACTAACCGCTCTTCTCAACTTCTAACACCGATCAATCTCACGTAGATTTGAAATGAGTTCGTCTATGATACACAAAAGGTGCGAGAACGGCGCCGTAGTGCAAGATTTTATACAGAAGGTGTGGGTGTTTGTCGGTACTAATGTAACGATGGAATAAATGTTCCGTATGCAAGAAGGATCGGATGCATAGTTAGGAATCAGAATATACAGTACTTTCTCGAATTTGAACCTTTCCTGAATCGACGGTTCGGAATTGAGGCGGTGGGGAGAAGCAATAGTTAAAAAAAATTCCAGATCCCATTTCTAACACGAAATTTGTTCCAGTCTAGACATCTGGAAAAGCACCAGGCCAGGCATAGATATCGTCGCGTAAATCGTGAGGGTTCATGAATCATTTTCCGCTAGACGTCGAGTCTGGGGACGTTCCTTTCGTCTGGCCCACCTGACCATGTAGCTCTCGAACTCTTTCTTCGCAGGTCGGAAGACAATGAGTGTCTTCAATTTTGGACAAAGGCGAGCAACCTTGTCGGCCATTTGACGAGAGGTGAGGTCGTACGTGAAGCTGCCATCAATCTGGAGGGAAGTGACGCTCTCGAGCTGATTGAAGCCGCGCAACGCGTTGTCCTGAAATGATATTTGGGAGTCAATCTTTGTCCAAAATCGGTGATCAGGGACACGAGTGTCAGAAAACACTGTTACGAACCAGCTCAGCACATGCAGACTTCGCGTCTATAACCAGATGCTTCACTCCTCTCAGACTGGTCGTGATGGCCTTCAAGTCCACCCAGTCGAGCTCTGCATTGTGAAAATGGAGAGAGACAGCCTTCAGCGTGGCGGCCATACCACCGAGTCTGCTACTCAGCGTCGCAACGTCTATGACGTCCTCCGGTACAACATGGCCCGCGCCAGCGATGTCGTTCACGTTAGGTTGAGCGCGTGTCTTTATCCAGCCTTCAACGTGGGGTAGGACCTCAATAGGACGACGTGCGGCTGGGCTGGATATTACAAGGAAATCACCGATCGCTGGACCTTCGAATGTACGCAGGTTGGGAAGGGCGTCATCGGGAAGGCGAGGGTGGGTGAGGACAGCACGCGAACTACCTCCAATATGAGTCCCACCACGAAAGCCGTGACTTTCCTCCAGGAATGTGATAGGCGAGGGAAGATGGTTCACAGAATGGCAGCAATTGACCAGCCGCAGTATTTCGATCGTTGGGTGGTGAACCAGGAATGGGACGAATGCTTCGAATGCCTGATGTGCGGTCGAGTGATTCGAAAGAGGTGAGAGAATTAACTCCCGGAGTTTTGGCCATACGGTTCGTGGTTTCAAAAGGGTAGGAAGAGCCGGACGGTAAGCGGGCACAATGTTAAGCTCAAGAGCGGTGAGGTCCGGCGAATGGTTGGTGAGCATGGTCTGCAGTGGGTGGCTTGTTGGTTGAAATATTTCTGAAAAGAATTATAAACAAAGAATCACAACTAAACGGATAACAGACCTTCGGGGAGAGGAAGCACCAAGAATGCATTCGGGGGCATATTGAGCCTCGATGACCATAGGCGGATCCTAAATTCGGAGAGATAATCAAGTTGGAAAAGCTGCGGCATCACCCATTAGGCGAATACATAATGGACGTGAACCAGATATACGAACAGACGACTGGGGCTTGATGCCATTGGTAGTTAAGATATCGACCGTCTTCAAAAGCGGACAGTGCGTCTTTAAGGAATTCCATATTTCGTCGATGAATGGTTTTAAATTAAGTAACCACCGAAAGGTAGCGAGTCGAGGAAATAATGGAATGGTTTCGAGTAGCGCTTCCTCGAAAACCACCTGCTCCTCTCTATCTTTGAATCAGGTTTAGCAAAGGCGAAGAGAAATGTTGCCTGAGGAACTCACTGGTCAAATCAAACTGAAAATGAAGTACTCTTACATGTAAACCAAGGTCACTGTGACTTCTGACGCTTTCGCAAAATGTGATTGCCGTGGAAAGTTTGCGGGGTTTGACGACCTTGAAGAGATCTCGTCGTGCTAGACGACATAGTACGCGAGAGGTTCGGCTCAGCGCAGAGAGGTCATCGAAAGGCATATACGGGAACGACTGTGCCAACACGAACTGCAGACGGCGAACAGGCTCTGCTAAGTGGGCCATCGAAGTCGAGGGAAATGCTTCGCTGGTTATCGTGGTTGACGGCAAGTGATAGAGGCAAGCGGCGCTCAAAAATACTAACGCTCCTTAGCGATATTGAATTGGTACCTTGGTGGCTGTGCTCAGTTCAGATCAACGTTACAACAAAATCGAAAAACGGAATGCGGGAGGGAATAAGATGACGGCAAGAAATCGCACCTTATTGCAGCTGTTTCACGTTCGTCCAATGGTTGGACAGTGCGCGGCAGAAGTCTCCGCTCCGTGATTTACAGGATATTCTTCGTAAGGAGTTACTGGTAATTAATCAAGGAACAACACGAGGAGACTCGAGCATTCAAATTATATTAGAACTGCAAGGACAATACCGAAACGATGGAACGCTTACTGTTTTCGAAGACGTCTCCCGACCTTCGCACCAGATAACATGTCGGCATTGTGCGAACGAAGGATGTATCCGACGGACTCTTCACATCTGGACACTCCGTGTAGCCGCAAATTCAGAGCTTTTACGAGAGCAATTAGGAAAATTGGAGTGTGGGCTGTGGATGTTGACTGGATTGAGCCAATGAAAGTAAAAATTTAATGCCGCACATGCCGAAATGTTCTGGGACATGAAGCCATTTCGGTCGCCACGCACAGCGTTGCGGAATGCTAACGTCGAGGTTCCTCCGTGTCCAGCCTAGCATGGTCCAATAGTGTCTGAATGAATTAAACAATGGCTAGAACTAATGTAAAATCTTCGGCGAAAGCCTTACAATCCAATTCAGTACGCTAAATATATGAGGAGATCAGCAGGCAGAGAAGGGTACCGATCATTTGAAATATTGAAATATTCCATATTCCACAGGTGTGCGAACTGCATGGTGTCTCCATTTCACTGAACAATCAGACGGAAAGATTTGAAGCTCGTCAAGGGGATAATTCGCCTCATGTTTGACATACGCGATGGTCCAATTTATATGATGGGCTTATTGACGCTTGAAGCAAAATAATGTCTGACGAAGGGAGTCGAAGATAGTTAAATAATTCGGCCATGTTGCATAAATCTGAAGGCCAGTGGCCATGGCGAATCTTATAGCTTAGCCAGAAAAAATCCCACGACTGAATTTTGTCAATTGGATTGCTGTTTCAAAGCGGCATTTCTCACCCAGGCAGCATTTTGCACCTCATCTTCCAGGTTCCTAAATCCATACAAGAGACACATCAATATTAAAACTCATCGCTTCACAGTCCACGCATATAAATTGACAAACACTTGGGGATACCGACTCTATGGTTTTCCATGAGGACGGAACTAAATTAAGACCTACAGAGATCAACAATCTGCCTCTAGATCCCTCCGTACATTGAGGCGTCTCTTTGCCGCGATCCAGATCCGAAGGGGGCGTTGAATGGTTGACATATACAATTGTATAAGCTCAACATTTTCCCCTTGGTGGCAAGATACGAAACAAAAGCCATCATCATTGGATATCTCGCCGTTTGCTGCCATTCTTTGACCGTCAATACATTGTTCCCACTGGCATTTGCATTAGGCGAAATCGACAACACTGTTAAATCGCTGGGAGGCACAAATTTGATAATTCTTCCCCCAGAGGTTCGCATTTCTCGGCCGCGATGAAGATTGGTGCAAAATACAGTAATTGGGAACCGTGTGAGCAGAACCGAGTACTTGTATAAAAACTTTGGATGAAAGAAACGCATGAGAATCGGCTAAAATGATCCAATGACAGTAAGTTCAACGTCCGTCGAGGTTAGTCCAGCGGATCGGCAAAATAGACGTACCAACAAATGCTAAGAACAAAAATAGAATTACGAGCTTGAATATTGACCTGTACGGTGATTCGATGATTAACCACTCAAACTCCAGGATAAATTCAGAACCGGAGGGAGACGCACTTCGTTTCGTCACACTTTCAATCCCTGCTATATCAGAATATAGCTCAGGAATAAGAAATGCCTGTGTTAGCCCGCTCATTGTAATTTGAAGTTTGAGCTGTGCCAGCAGTCAACGCCTGCAAATCCGTGATCGGCGAGAATCCGAATGGAATGCCGTTCATGCCGTTGTACCGACGGTGATGCTGAGTCTTCGCTCTACGGGGGCCTGTGAGTGGCCTGTGTCCTGCCGCACACTCAGCCGGCACCCGGGAGTTGGGGTTTGATTAAAGGTAAAAGCATGAATGCGCGCTCCGTTTAAGAGAGCAAGCCGGGAAAGAGAGCATTACACCTTCATGGGACTTTCTGTAAATATTCACGTCTACTAATAATGAAAAAAAAATAGCAAATCGACATTGTTCCGTGACCTTTGTGCGGTCGATTGCCTGACCGGAAGGCGTGAGAGTTTGTTGAACCACCAACTTGGAGGTAAGTAGTGACTCTTGCGCTGTTAGCCTGCCTCAGCTTAATGCTGAGGCGACATACTCAACGCTCTGGACTATTTCACGCGGATGTGATGTTGCCAGGAAAAGGGGCGGCATCACGGCAAATCATGCGGAATTCATTTTGCCGGTTGTCCTGACCCAATCTTCTCGCCTCGTTGCTAGAGGTAGGGCGTGATTGGGGCCGAAGTCTCATTTCGCGCAGCGACAGGGCGATCCCCTACATGACAATGTATGATACAATTGCTGTAATGAATAAAATATGTCAGATGAAAATGGGAGGGTGGGGGAGCGAAGGAAAAGGCCCAAAGCAAAACAGATGGCGCTCAGCGTGAGAGGAGAGAGAGAGAGAGAAGCGCCAATGCGCGGAGTTTAAATCGTAAGTTAAATCCGCGGGTTCTCCGCAGTCATGACTGCGGTCGTCGATGTGCTGAACGCTTGCACGTTATCATGATTCTTCCAAGTGCACCTCCCCCAAACCCTCCTCCAGCAGTTCCTCAAGAAAGTATGGGGAGCCAACGTCAATCCTGGACGCTTCCCTTCTTTCGAACGATATTCACAATCCTTTCTATCTCAATCTCCCTCTCGATCATCGTATCTGTGCTGGCTGCAGTAAACGCGAACTACAACAACATTATAGCTTTCACCTGCGCCGGCCTCACAACTGTCACCATTTCCCACCATCTCGCTGTTTACCTTATTGTCCGCAAGTCATCGGATCCTCCAGGGAAGCCTCGCATCACCCGCAACTTGCTAACGAAACCGCACATTTGGCTTCTGTGGTTCTTGGTGTCATGTTGGTCGGGTGGAGCCATCTTTACCCTTGCAGTTGGCCGAAATATTCTTGTTATGGTCGACTTCGTGTTCATGATCCTGGAGGTCATGGTACTTATCCTTCTGTGTGCTATTTGCATCAGAGGTCGTAAGAGGTTTACGAAGGGCTCTGATTGCGGTGGAAATGGGCCCGATTCTACGTCGTCGGCGTGCGTCTTTCCCACTGCATGTTCAACTGCACCACCATTGACAGTATGACTACCCTGATTAGTGATTCATTACCAAGCTTTCACCACGATCCTCCCCCAGCTTATTATTCAGAACCTCGGTATCTCTTCTATTTCTTAAGTATTCGTCTGTGCCGTTTGGCTAACATTGTTGCTTGTCAGCGGAGAGGAATTGTCCCGGTCTACGGAGAAACAGTTGGAAGGCAACTATGAGGATACGAAGGACGCAAATAGTATGGACTCATTCTCTGAGTAAGTCGTTACTCTCATAGTCATCACTGATCTAACTTTGTGGCCGTTTACAGCGTCAAATCGTCAGAACCCAGAACGTTTGACTAATACACCACGTTTCATGAAGCGATCACCCACTTTCAGGCAGATCGTTGGCGAGTGGCTACTCACCGTCCATTGGTGCGGTATTCGCATATGTGAAAAGCTCGTACGTTTGACTCGGAAGCGTACTTCTCCATGTATCAATGAATCGCAGATGTGGATGGAATTGATTTATTGACCCACTCAAACGCATATCTCCCTGATTGTGTGGCGTTAGAATGTTGAAACTGACGTCATATAAACACTTTACGCGCGCACTCACTGACAGCAGATGTGGGTCCGGCATATCTTCTGAAGTCACAATCAAGATGCTTCGTTCTCATCACTGGCGGAAATGACGGAAATACCTCTCGTTTATCAAATACCGAATACGATCTACTATTCATCAACCACCACGGAGCAACCAATACCAAACGTATTGTGACCTTGATTCAAGACACCAATGGTAATCTCTCCCCTAATGGAAACTCGTTCTCGAGCAGGCGATTGGATGACTTTAATTGGGATAGAAACTAATATCTTGTAATCCTGTCGCTCTGCTGCAATCACCTTCATCCCGGTCATCAATCACCATAATCCCCGGTTATCATGGATGTCTCGGGAACCCAAGATTGCTCACTCGGAGACGTCCACAGATGTCCACATGATACAACAACCTATTGATGTCTCGTAACGTGGGCAATCCTTTCGAATCCAGGAGCTGTACGTTCGTCAACAGTGCGGTCTGGACAACATTAATACGGTTGTAAGCAATCATAGCTTGCAGGTACTCAAAACCATCGTTCGGATAATGTGACACGCCTCCGTCAATGCGCGGAGAAATATCGATTTGATGCTCCCCATAATCTATTACAGATTGCGCTGATGCCGACGATTCATGGACAGCTGCTGTGACGCGATTGACTTCGCTGGGTGTTCTTGATGGGTTCGCCGAAATCTGACCTTCCCATCAATCTTGCGCCGCCCGAGGCCTCCGCTCAAGTTGTGGCAAATGTGTACAATTCTCGATATGCGACTTGTTTCAACCTCCATCGCCATTATTAGGAAAATCGCTTGGAGACGCGTATACCGTACACGCCCCGGAAAACAATCGGAGTTTGGCACCTCAATGTCGGATATATAAAAGCGATTCAAATTTCGTTACGGTCATTCCCCCTTCGTTAATTTCTCGGGTGAGTGGGAACAGTAACAGAACGAAAGTCGTTTCTCAACCCGCCAACAGGTCCGGTACCCTTTTCATTGTCAAAATTCTTATTTTATTCGCCAAACGTAACGATTTTGAGTGAGTATACTTTCAAACTATTACCCACCACACGTACACTGAGGATTATGTCTCATGCAGTTCATTTTTCATTCTCAATTCGCAACCGATCCTATTTTACCAATGACTTCGCAACGCATTTTGGTTCTCGTTACGTTTTTGGCTACGCTCGGTGCATTCGCTGCACCTGTGAACTCTAATGTAAGCGTGTCTCGTCCATGTTTTCAAATACCTAAATCATTCAATAATAGCAGAACGATCTGCAAGCCCGCAAATTGGGGCTTCCGCAGATCTTATCCATAATCGAAGGACCTGTGCTGGGTCCCGTTGTTGGGGAGTTCACCTCCTTTTTAGGAGGCAGCGATGCGACCCCAACTGCAATCCCGGATCCCGATGTCACTGCATTCGATCCGCCAGAATTGGCTAGTTTCACAGCGGCGAATGAGTTGCCTACTGTGCTTGTCACTCCATCGCCGCGTCCGACACCTGTAGAGACATAGACCCGCTGTAGCATCGCCATGGCCCCAATTTTGAGAATCTTTGGATATAATGATCTTTTCGCGCCTTCTCGTGCCGCAACTGGTTCTGTCGGGTTTTATTGATGCGTTCCCGAGAATCCGAGTTTCCCATCTGTCTTGCACCGCCCGATGCCCCGCTTCGAATTGTGGCAAACCTGGACAACTTTCGATACCATGGGATTTTGATGAATGATGGATATATATAAGCATGGTTTGGATTTTCGTTACGATCATTTCTCTTTCATTCACTTCTTGGGTAAGTGGGGATAGTGGCAAAGGACATCCCTTCTCACCCACCAATAGGTCCGGTACCCGTTTCATTGCAATCAGAATCTATTCGCCAAAATTCGCCACCCGAGTGAGTTTAGTTTTCAAAGTCTAACCCATCCGCACGCTGAGGATGGTATCTCGTGCAGTTTATTTCAAAGCTCTTCAATTCACCACCGATCTTATTTTAAAAATGATTGCGCTACGCCTTGTAGTTGTCGTTACGTTATTGTCTACGCTCGGTGCATTTGCTGCACCCGTGAGCTCTAATGTAAGCTTGTTTCATGCAGGCTGTGAAGTACGGTACCTCATCACACAATAATAACAGAACGATCTGCATGCTCGCGAATTCGAGCTTCCTCAGATCTTATCCTTCGTTAACGAACTTAACTCCATTGTAGGAGCCAGCAATCCAAGCCCCACTGCAGTCCCAGCTCCAGTTGATACTGCAATTGTTCTGCCACCTTCCATAAATTAGGCTAGTTTCACAAAACACTATAGTAGCTTCCCCGTCCCCGCATCCAACTCCTGTAGAGACATGGACCACGCCATGGTTTCAAATTTGAGAACTTTGAATACGAATGATAATTTATGCGCATTACAAGGTCTTGCCCTCCGGCATGAGTACGTTTGCCTCAGATTGTTATCCCTATCGGTGCCCGATCGGGTGGATAGGGTGTTTCCGGTTAAGAAATACCCTATGGGGAGTTAGGGAGTGGGTCCCTATGGGTGGATAGGGAACTCTCAGATGCCAGATAGGGTGATTCGGCGGATGGGGAGTTTTGCACGAACCTCCCTATCCAGCCGAAAGGGATTTAGGGAGTTTTAATACTATTCATCTTTTTTAATGACTATAATTTAAGTTAAAGTACGCTCCACTCCTCCTACACCTCCGTTAATTTCCCCCACGCGTACAGTATATTTTGGTGCGTATTACGGATTTTTTTCAAGTGGCTAATAAATTTATTGGGAGGTATTCGGATTATAATTCAATTATTTTCGCAGATAGGGAGTTCCTGGTCAGACAGCCTATGGGGATTCTCAACTCAAAACACCCTATCTGGCCGATGAGGATGTTCAGCTTGTAAACATCCCCATCGAGAGGATAGGGATATTCTCATAACTCCCTATCTATCCGATAGGGAGTTTTTTTGTCGAAACTCCCTATAACCCTATCGGCTGGATAGGGTTAACAATCTGAGGTGAATGTACTGTCCGGCATCACTGCTGACCAATCAACAACCGCACTTGACCTGTTTTGTTTACTGGACTAGAACGAACCATCCTCGCTTCTGCACCTCCAGAATATCGCCCAAGTTCCGGTCGCTGCATGATGATCAAAGAACCTGAGTGATATCGTGACATGGCGCCTCGCCCACTGGCAAACTCAACCGAGCTAATAAGCGTTGGAACGTCCACCCTGTGCTACCATCAATTGTGTACGTGGTATGATGGGTTTTCAGATACACGCCGATCATGAGGAAATACCCGGGGCTCCAAAATTGCAAGTACAGGACCAACAGATACCCACTAACTCGACATCTCGCGAACCGTTTCATGGAGTACGATTGGTAGCCTCCAGATACTCATACTCGTAAGTTCTGAGTCCTACGTTACACAAATAAGGGAAGTTTCGGGTGGATGCTGGGAGAGGAGTCAGAGGACGAACGAAAAGAACCGTTACGGAAAACTGGCAGGCGCCTCATTAAAAGCACCTTGTGCGCGGCTTCTCGCAGATCTCGCTAATTCTCCGAATCATGGAACAGAAGTGATTGGTTGACCTTAATGTTTGTTCTACCCCGGTTTGAATACCGCATATGCCATGATAAATCATGCAGCACACCTTCGACCCTCAATATTGCCGTCATGCTGTCGGCGTTGCTCCTTTTTCTTGCCCTCGATATCTTGACTTGTCAACCGTACACCCCGTTTCAACTGCTGAAGTGATGATCATGTTGGTAACATATAGGTGTAGGTGGGTCAAATTCAACATGCCAACGTTTTGCGTCTCAAAAGAACGGTATAAAAGTCCGTTTCTGGGAGCCATTGAAGACATTCGTTCTTCATTCACCTTGGGCGAGTCCATAAGTCAAGTTTAACGATGTCCTCTAACGTCGGCGAAACAGGTCCGGTACCCTCGTTTTAATTTATCGCTTTCCTCTTTCCACCAGACATTGAGTAAGTTCAGCATCCGTATCATTCGTCTTCCGAATTGACTAGTATGACAGAATCGTTTTATTTTTATTCGTCAATTGTTACAAAAATTACTCTCCAAATGAATAATTTGCGCTGGATTTTTGTCCTCGTTACCTTGCTAGGTGCACTTGGCGCACATGGGGCACCTGTTGATGTACGTCGTCCTTCGACACAGATTTTCACGAAGCATTTCGATGATGCTAACTCGTTTCGACAGGTTAATTGCGATACAGGTCGCCTTGATGAAGCGGTATGTCTTTCCTCCACCTGAAGACCAATGTTACCAGGTTGACATTCTTCATGACAGAATGCATTGAGTGCTCGCAGATTCTCTCTGCCAAAAGGCCCAAAGCTCCCGAAACCGCTGCCACCCAGGCCAGTGGTTCCGCCGAAAGCCCCTGCGCCGGTGGTTCCTCCCAAACCAGTGGCTCCACCGAAACCCCCTGCGCCGCCGCCGATGGTTCCACCCAAACCAGCGGCTCCGCCGAAAGCTCCTGCGCCATCCCCGGTGGCACCTACCGAACCAGCAGCGCCTCCTGCCGCTCCCCCGGCGGCAACGGGCGGTGGCGGTATATTCAATTCGATCCTCTCCAGCTTACCAGGCATTACCAGCATCCTGGACGGCTTACCGCCTTCGGCGCCGACTATTACTGCGATCCCTCCTCCAGATGCGACTAGCAGCGTTGGCGGATTACCGACGGACTCAGTGACGACACCCACAGATACTGCATCGGCTACTGCATCTATTGCATCTACTGTCAGTGGATCCTCTGATGCGGCACCGACGGACACTTTATCGGCAAGTGCACCCACCGATTCCGCGTCCGCCAGTGTCCTGTCCACCGGAACAGACGCCGCTCCAACTGATAGTGCATCGGTAGATCCAGCGCCCACCGACTCTGTGTCCCCTGCACCTACAGACACCGCGCCAACCGACAGCGAATCAGTGGGTGCAACGCCTACCGACTCCGTGTCCGCTGCGCCAACGGATTCCGCGTCCGCCAGTATCCTGTCTACCGGAGCACCCGACGCGCCAACTGATAGTGGATCGGTAGTCACAACGCCTACTGACTCTGCGACCGCTGCACCAACCGATTCCGCGTCCGCCAGTGATTTGCCTACCAGTGATCCTGCCGCACCAACTGATAGTGCAACGGTAGTCGCAACGCCTACCGACTCTGTATCTTTAATCACATCGTCCACAGTACCACTGGTCCCAACTCCGATCATGAGTGGATTTTAGTGGATTTTGTAGCGTCGTCGTATCATGGTTTCGTTTTGACATCCATATCCTGTTTACATAGACGGCTAGAAGTGACATCGTCTAGCACGAATACACATAGATGGGAGTTTGTATCACGAAACTATACTTCAAACTGCAATAACGACCACTCAAATTCGCACCTCATAAGCTGATGCCCGTCACGTCCAACAGAAGACCAACTAACAGCATCCACCTGTCTTGGTGGGCTCTTGGCTCTGGCTGACCTGGATCGTCTCTCCTCTGCCTGGATTGATGGTGTCGCTGATCGGCTCGGTAGACCGGAATACGATGTGGTGTATGTCTGAACATCGTTTTAGCATTCCTTTTCTTGAAAATAGGGAATATATGGGGGATATATACCAGTTAAGATGTTTTGAAAAGCGTTTTCAACATTTGATGCATCCAGCGCCGAAGTCTCTACAAACGACAACCCATTCTCAGCTGGGGGATTAATCAGATGCGCTTAAGTCGACATAGAGCAAAATATGGTTACTTGAAAACCACTGCGCCTCGTCTGTTGATACCGCCCTCAGGTGTTTCAAGTCGCTCTTGTTCCCGATGAGACTGATGACGATATTCGAATCTACATGGTCCCGTAACTCTTTCAGCCACCGTTGGACATTTCTGTATGATCCCTGTTTTGTGATGTCGTACACTAGCAATGCGCCAACAGCACCCCGGTAGTAGCTGTATACCTTGGCATGGTTAATGGCGCGGAGGTCTGAATATCAGACTATAGGCGCTTACGCGGATGTGATGGCTCGATACCGTTCCTGGCCAGCTGAGAAACGCCAGTCAGTTCTGACATTGAATGTTTTCATAATGACCCTGTGCAGAGTAGAGCTCACCCGTGTCCCAGATTTGAGCCTTCACAATCCTCCCGTCGACATTGATAGTACGAGTAGCGAACTCCACGCCAATTGTAGACTTCGAGTCCAAGTTGAATTCCTTACGTGTGTATCGTGATAGCACTGTATTCTCATCTCATGAGCTTTCAAGATAACAGATATAGACGGAATTGCTCACAATTGCTGGTCAATTTGAAATAATGGCGAATCCAGTCAGTAGAAAGAGTAGCAGAAACACGACACGTACGATTTCCCGACTCCGGAGTCACCAAGTAGGACGACCTACGCGCTAGTATTATAAAATACATCACAGCCTACATCACGATTTATTATACACACCTTGAAGAGAAAATCGTATGTTGAGGAAGATTCGGTGGACATGGTGGTTGCAAACTAGACATTAGCGCCGATTAAGCAGTGCCTCACCGCCGGTCGCACTGCCCGCAGCGTAAAATATCAGATGACCCCATTGCTTCCCTTGCCAGCCAGAGATTTGGACCGATGTAGTAACATTTCAGGAACCTGTGGTTCAGTCCAGTTCAGTAATTTCGTTTATTTGCTGTACTTGTTGGTCGAGATAAGATTGGGGTTCGGAATGACATGTTTGTTCTCAAGGCATTTGCCATACACGTAGAGTCGTGTTCGATTGGTCATCGTTCCATGCAGCTTGCAGCTTGGGTTGCTCTGCATCTTTGGCGAAAGTGTTCAATGACGAACTACCGTTAGCATGCTTTCGGAGTAAATCGCATCACCCTCACACGATTCTCGAGCACATTTGCAGTACTAGGACACAGTAGCAATATCACCTAAAATGGATGCCTTTGATTGTCGGACGATCTGAAGGATGGGGTACCTCTAGGCCCTGCTGCAGCCGTGCTGCTCAAATATCTGCCGGCTCGCGTGTCTACAGATCGTTCAGACATTCATCTATAAGACGGTTAGGATGAACGGGGTGAGAGACATTTTATACCGGCTACTGACCAATCAACTGCTCTACCTCAGCGTCTATCGTCGAATCCGCACCTCGTTAAAGCGTCCCATCTCGTCCAGCAAACAACCGACTAACAACATCCAATCGTCTTGAAGGGCTCCTGGCTCTGGCTGACCTGAATCGTCTCTTTCCCACCTGGATTGATGGGGTCGCTACTCTGCTCGAAAGACTTGCTTGATTTGATGCGGTATACGTCTGAAGGATTTTTTGAGCATCCTTCTTCTTGGGACAGGAGTATACGGGGGATAAATACCACTCAGTATGCCTTGCAAAGCGTTGTCGAGATTCGAGGCGTCCAGCGCAGAAGTTTCCATGAATGACAACCCATTCTCCGCTGCGAGAACACTTGTGAGTCATTCGTCCAACTCTCTTTGCCACGCCGAGTAACACGCAAAGCAAATGTAGTACATACCGGCAAGCCCTTGCGCCTCCTCAGTCGACACCTCCCTCAATTGATTCAAGTCACTCTTGTTCCCGACGAGACTGATGACGATATTCGAATCAGCATGGTCCCGCAACTCTTTTAGCCACCGTTGGACGTTTGTGTATGTCACCCGCTTTGTGATGTCGTATACTAGCAATGCGCCGACAGCACCCCGGTAGTACCTGTATGCAAAATGTATGGCCCGGTTAGTGCGCGGAGGCGATAGGATCAGGAATAGATGCTTACGCTGAATGCATAGCTCCAAACCGTTCCTGGCTAGCTGAGAAAGGCTTGTGAGACACGTTCCGGCAGTGAGTATTTCATGAAGACGGTAATTGTTTCCCCTGCATTGCGCTGTGTCATTCCGACACCGAGGGATCCGAGATGACATTACACCCGCAAGCGATGCGCGGATGATGCTAGTGTACGGCGTTGAGGTAGAGCTCACCAGTGTCCCATATTTGTGCTTTCACAATCCTCCCATCAACATTGATAATACGGGTAGTAAAATCCAAGCCAATTTTGGATATCGCGTTGAAGTGGAAGTTGCTGCCTGCGAGTCGTGATAGCACTACGTTCTCATCTCATCAGATTTTCAATGACAATCCGTTATGGTTGGAATCACTTACAATAGCTGTTCGGTTTGACATAACGGTAGAGCTAGAGTCAGTCGGTAGAAAGAGTGGCGGCAACACGACACGTACGATTTCCCGACTCCCCAGTCACCAATCAGGACGACCTACATACCATCAGCTCCGCATCAACCTATTCCGAGTTCCACCATGCCACACACCTTAGTGTATGTTGAGGAAGATTTGGCAGCCATGACTGTGG
The DNA here is from genome assembly GCA_004355085.1 of Rickenella mellea. Classification (NCBI taxonomy): domain Eukaryota; kingdom Fungi; phylum Basidiomycota; class Agaricomycetes; order Hymenochaetales; family Rickenellaceae; genus Rickenella; species Rickenella mellea. Next base: position 244,093 of record ML170190.1, read on the forward strand.
GTAGTGTCGCGTCGCTTTCTGCGGATCACATACTTAACCTGTGCCGGCACCGCAAAATGTCAAACGGCTCAAACGTTCCCATCCCCAGTCAAGCACCCTGGACTGTTGGTGTAAATTTTCAATGGTGCGGCCAATCCGTGGCTGTAACTCGAATGAAGGAAAGGGTAGAGGGAGGGATGACGATCCACGTGTTATTTGTTTTGAAGGTATTTGCCAAACAACCAAACTTACTCGAACGCTTTTCGCAATATCGTTACTGTCCATGAACTCGCGAAACGACAACCAATGCTTCACATCCGGATCGCCTCTGGTGTAATCAACATGGCCTGGAACCAACGCAAATCCTTCGGCATGAGTGATGTCACCAAAGTGATCAAACCAAGGCATACAATAGTCCGTTCGTCCAGTCTCTGTAGAACTCAACCGCTGGTCGTGGTGTGATTGGGCAATTCCAGCCAGCTTATTCATCCCCTCCAGCTCTGACAACTGTGGTAAATTCAGGCCTTTGTTTGTTCTGTTCGCAAGTTTCTCGTTGTAACCTTAAGCTATGAGTACTTCCTTGACGCTTTTTTGTTTCTGCCCATACGTGGAATTTTCTGTTGGCTTAACGTTCATATTTTCAACCCCAGGCATTTTAATATAGCATCGTGGACCCGCTCCCCCTTTACATGTTATGTGTCCAAGATTTTTGGAGTGATTCCTTCTATCTCACTTACCAAGAAGAGAGCGGTGACGATCGTCTTCACAAATCTCAAATTTATCTATATATCCGCGATTCGCTGGCCCTGATTGCGAGTGTCTTCCATACCCTCCACCAATCTCTGAGACGGTTGGGAGTTACGATAAACGGTTCAAAATCTGACATATAGGATATTGAGAGCCGTACGCGATCTCCAATTGGTCCGGTTGGCAGTAGCTTGGGGCCTCAAAGTCTCGCGATGGACGAGTGATCGAGCAATGACTCTCGCGAAAGACTACATCCTCAAGACATAGTTTCTAATGCAACAGTGCGAGCAACGTCGCAGTGGGGGAAATCGCGTGGAATGGCAGAACTGGGCAATATCTCCAAGCCATAACGACAATCCAAATCAGCATCTCACGAAATTGCCTGCTTTCGCCCAGCAAAAGACAAACTAATAGGATCCACCTGTTATGACCGGCTTTCGGCTCTGGCTGACCTAGATCATCTCAATTCCGCCTGTCTTGCGCTCAAGGGACTTGTTTGATACCACGCAGTATATTTCTGGACGAGTTTTTTTAGCATTCTTCTTATTGACACTTGAAATATACGAGAGATACATACCAGTCAAGGTGCTCTGGAACGCAATCTCGACATTCGAGGCGTCCAGCGCCGAAGTCTCTATGAACAACAACCCATTCTCGGCTGCGGGGACAAACAGGTATGTCATTCATCTACCTCGCTGCCACGCCAAGTAGAACATAAGTCAAATGAGGGGTACGCACTGGCAAATATCTGTGCCTCGTCTGTTGACACCTTCCTTAAGCGTTTCAAGTCGCTCTTGTTCCCGACGAGAGTGATAACGGTATTCGAATCTGTGTGGTCCCTCGATTCTTTCAGCCACCGTTGGACGTTTTCGAATGTCGCCCGCTTTGTTATGTCGTATACTAACAATACACCAACAGCACCCCGGTGGTACCTGTGCACAAAATGTTTGGCCTGGTTAATGGAGTGTAGGGATGATTGTCAGGAATAGATGCTTACGCGGATGAGATAGCTCGATACCGCTCCACGCCAGCTGAGAAAAGCTCGTGAGACATTTGTCCAACGAGCGTTTCATAACAATAAATGCGCAAACTATGCGCATATAGTGATAAGGTGCGGCGTTGAGTGTGAGCTCACCAGTGTCCCAGACCCCGAGGGCCCGAGCCTTACGTTTCTCCCATCGACATTGATAGTGCGTTTCTCAAACACCACGCCAACTGTCGACTTCGAGTCCAAGTTGAATTTGTTACGTGTGAATCGTGATAGCACTATATCTCATTTCATGAGCTTTTAAGGTCCAAAGTCTAGGAGCAGTATTTTTCACAGTTGCTGTTTTGTTTGATAAGAATGGTGAAGTCACCCAGGAGAAAGAGTGGCAGAACTAAGACACGTACGATTTCCCTACTCCTGAGTCACCAGTTAGGACGACCTAAAGCACCTTCAGCCTCGTTGCTGTCTAAAAGACCCACTAGACCCACACCTTGAAGCAAATATCGTCTGCTTTGGAAGGTTCGTCGGCCATAAGTCTCAGAGAGGAGAACACTGGAGCGAAGTGCGGGTATTCCAGAATCATGGTTTCAGACACTGCCCGCAGTGAAAATATCAGACGGCCGAATTCTTTTACAGTCAGACTCTTGTGTTGTTGTAGTCGGATCCAATGTTTTGTCGCTGCGGCCAGTTGGTGGTTATGGAATTTCTTCGCATTACGCATGCGATAATGTTCGAGTGTACAGTCGATCAGTACCACTCGGCTAATAGCCGAGCACGTGCGCTGATGGCCGCGCCGGGTCGGAGAGGCGCCGTTTCCGACGCGTGCGACCTCGTAAATAGCAAAAAATAACGACGCCTGAGGCGGAGGAACAGCGTGTGATGGGCACGCCAATCCTCTGAGCGGCGGAAACAATTCCAAAATAAATTTTAAATTATGTAACAACTATTCGCGGCGTTTTTAGAATAAAACCAACAAATTAAACGGTGGTCGGCCCATATGAAGGCTCCCCACACCGCATACATCCGTCCGAAAGACGTTGGAGCCGTCCCGAACGTCGCTCGGATATTCATGTTCATAACTTGTAAATTTAAATTATTTTAATGTTCATTCCTCATGTTTTTGAATAAAGTAACAAACCGAACGACGTTCGGGATGGCACCGACGTCTTTCGGACGGATGTATGTGGTGTGGACAAGTGCCGAACACCGTTTTATTCGCTGGATTTATTCCAAAAATGCCGCCAAGGGGAGTTACATAATTTACATTTCACTCTAGAATTGTTTTTCGGCGCGTAGAGGATGGGATGCTCGTCCCTGCCGCCGACGAGTCCGTCCTCCCTCTCCGCGTCGCTGTTATTCGCTATTTACGAGGTCGCACGCATCGGAAACGGCACCTCTCCGACCCGGCGCGGCCATCAGCGCACGTGCTCGGCTATTAGCCGAGTGGTACTGATCGACCCATCCCTCATAATGTTCGGTGTTGTTTGCTTTGGAGGCGTTTGCCAAACACGGTTCCGAATTCCCCAAATTAGGCATTCGGCGTACACTTGACGAAAAGACCACACGCCTCACTAGATCAGATAGCATTGGCAAGTTGACAGTGCACCATTGTTAATGTCAGTGGACTGGCGACACGAGGGCGAGTGCATCACGTCTCAGTCATCTCGGTGATGATCATCAATTCAGCAAAGCATATCCCGTCCTCAGCGCGGGCTTGACTGGCATCCAACCCATTCAACCAATCAATTCATCAATCCCTGATGGAGAGAATCTGTCTGCTGTCGTCAGGATGACCATCAGTAGAGTCCCGTCCCTCCGACGCGAAGATGGTGTGTTCCAAGCTCCAACTCAGAATTTCATTTATATCTTAGCCCAGTATGAACCAACGACGTTCAGCCCTTGTTCGCCGTTGGGAAATTGATTCTAGTGTTAGCTCGAACAGTTCATATATCCCCATGGACACTTTCCTGGGTGGCACAATGGTACTGAAGGAAGCGTCACAAATACGAAATGAATCCATTCTCTCTTGACGACGACACATCGGATTCAGCATTCTTACCTTCGTCTGGTCGTCCTTCCTATAACAGTGGTGTTCCCACCACCGCCGAACATGGTATTAGGATACAGTCTGGATCAAGACCCTTATGAACATAGCCGTCGCGGCGCAAATTTGCCAACGTGAGCCATCATGGACGAGCTCGGGCTCAATGTGAACTTCTAACCGCCTTCAACGGTGTCGTAGTGCGTGTTCATGAAACGAAAGAAGCATACGGCGGTGACATAGACCGTGCTGGGAGCATTACTTCCTATGACGCCTAAAGTATGAACGAGCAGAATTCGTTTACCTAGATGCTGACTCTGCCATCACCGCGTACACCACCGCAGCACCACGACCATATTCGTCCAGTGCTTCGACCGGTCTGATGACTGCTGATTGTACAACGATTTAGCCGGCTATTACACCGAATGCGAGAGCTATCACTCGGAAACAGCTTCCTGTATTTGAATAATCCACTCCCCATACTCTGCGGGTTTCAAGTCGCGAAGCACGAGTCGGTGTTTTGGCCATCGACGTCCTAACTTCGAATACGTTGCCAAAATTCTCAAGCTGCGGTTCCTCTGCCAATGGATGACCGGACATTTACGCAGAGTGGAAGTTTCGCCGTTGCTGCTACTACTGGCGACGAACTCCAGAAAATAATGAATTGTCGAAGATAACAAACATTTCGATTGCTACAGCTGCATACCGAGATACGCGAACCGCCCTGTCTTGGATGAATATGACACGAACGTCGACAGGGATCCATGACTTTCGCATAATTCCTGAATTCTGGCACAGGTCTGTCGAGCCGTCATAGGGGTCCGATGAATTCTTAGACTACAGACGCGCACTGTCTCACACATGCCGCTGACAGCCGGTCCTTGCAACTGGGGCCGTCTGCCGGTCGGGAATTATTTAGCTTGCCAATTACAACTTGTCCGAGGTTTACCGTGAAGCGGTCATTTGCATGGTCGTCCAGGCCGGCATGTGAATCCGCAATACCTTCCTGTGTCAGTCTCGAGGGAACCTACGGGGAGTCTGACTCAGCCTCAAGTTCGCTAGGCAACGCTTGTGGCTACATGTGGAACTGTGGATGAATACAGGTCTCATCTGATTGCCGCCTCAATTATCCAACGATCAGCACAACGGGCACTGTCTGCGGAGATGTATTACGTTAGATCGTACTATATATTCGAGTCTCCGTGAACTGTGAAGGCATTCCCTCGTCCTTTGCATTCTGGGTGAGTGCAACTAGCGACTGTGTAAATATTCTAATCGTCTGGTTCTGACAAGGGGCAAAATACCCAGGTCCGGCACACCTCATACAATTGATTTATCCTTGCATCCTTGCGTGCGCATAATCCTCGTACTTCACTCAATTAATACCCTGACCGATGGAGCAGGCGTTGCTCGCTGTCAACCTTCCAATTTCTAGCCTTTCAATATGAACTCGTTCTCCCGCATTTTGATTCATGTTTCATTGCTCGCCACGCTTGGTGCATTTTCCGCACCCGTGAGTATTCGTCGATCTTTGTTTCATACTATTATATTTGTAACATGCTATGAAACAGGTGGATCCTCCCATCCGTAGCCTCGATTCGGTATGCTGAATCTGTTCGGTATTCCATGATTTGCATCAATTGAAGTATCCCATTTTGTGCACTGACAGTACTCCGTTTATGCTCGACAATTAGGAAGTCGTTCAATTGTGATGTTCGGTCGTCAATTCGATCTACCGGCTGTGCTTCCGACTACCACAGGAGATTGCTCTGACGGTAGAAACTTCGTCATTCCTAATTCTCCAGCGACTAACCGTTCTCTACCTTAGGCAACTGCGGTGCCACCGGCACTGTTTTCCCGAAAGGTGAAAGTTCAGCAATTCCAACTACCACAGGAGATTGCGTTGACGGTAGAAACCTCGTCATTCCTAATTCTCCAGCTAATGGTTTCTCCATC
>ML170190.1:250588-320036 GCA_004355085.1 Rickenella mellea
TCATTCCTAATTCTCCAGCAGCTAATGGTTTGTCCATCCTAGGTGACTGCGTTGGTTTTGCCACCGGCACTGTTGTCCCAAATGGTGGAACTTCTGCAATTCCGACTACCACAGGAGATTGCTTTGACGGTAGAAACCTCGTCATTCCGAATGCTCGAGTGGCTAATGGTTTCTCCATCTTAGGTGACTGCGCTGGTTTTGCCACCGGCACTATTTTCCCGAATGGTGGAACTTCTGCAATTCCGACTACCACTGGAGATTGCTTTGACGGTAGAAACTTCTTCATTCCTAATTCTCCAGCAGCTGATGGTTTCTCCGTCCTAGGTGACTGCATTGGTTTTGCCACCGCCACTGGTGTCTCGTTTGCCTGAAACTAAAGTTTCGTAACGGACTATAGATTGCTGTTGAACGTATTGTCTCTTGTTTCCCACAAGAGGGCGAAGCTTTTGTTTACATGTGACTCAGTTGCGTGCAATACTCATCCCCATCACTCAAACTCGAACGAACTAGAGAGTTACGCTCACTTTTCCACGTTCATGTTCCAAAAAAAAAAAAATTCACCGCTGAGAGTTTCAATGGTTGTGTACACACTATCGTACGTTGACAATATTTATTTGCAACTCTCGTACGAATGGTGTCAGTCCCATATTGGTATTCTGCGTTCGGGGAGGCATGTCGTTGTTGTTTCGTCGCCCGAGAAAAACGAGCTCGGAGAGGGTGTTGGGTGGGTAATGTGGAACACAAACGTACATCAGAAACCTGTTGTCAGAGTTAGTATTGGTAAATAAATATGAAAGCTGAACGTGTTCATGCTCACCTTGCCACCGACCCAACTTAGCATCGAATCCTCTTCATTAGGTGTACTTGGCAGGTGGATAAGGCGGCGGCAGCGAATGTCAGAGCCCCAGTGTGTCCATGAGAGCCTGAGGATCGACGGATCGTCCAGAGATGCAGCGCAAACGGTGGAGATGGAGCGGGTTTGACGGCGCGCGATCGCGAATGGTGTTAGGTGTGATGGAAGTAGTGCATCCCATCTTATTTGCCGGGATGCGCGGGGGGTCAATTTTGATGCAATTGAGGCTGGGTTGAGCGTCGGAATGCCACGCACGACCGTGATGTTCTGGGTACTCTGACTTGTGCGAAGTTTATGATAACTGTTTAAAATTAATCTGGAACAATTGAAAGTTAGAAACAAAACGAAACGAAAGAATGGGCGTACAGGGACAGAAAGCTTGCTGAGCTCCTTCAATTGCACGTCCCATTACCGTACCGTCGACGCCGGCGAAAAATATCTCCCCTATGGTTCAATTAACGAGGTCATCCCATAAGTTAATAAAGAGGCTGTCGGGGACGTTGCATGAGTCGTTGCATGGCGGGAGGGGAGTGAACCACGACGAAGAGAAGAGGTTGTGGTGGTGGACTTTCAAACTTCGCTGAGTTTCAAATTTTTACGGTGCCTTCCACATTCCAAATATGGTATTGTGTCCTTTTCTTGTGCAAAGCATCGGCATCGAGCTGAGTCCGATACACTCTCATCCGCGGTCTCACAGTTGCCCTCCAGGGTGAGCCATTGCAGCCTGCCAAATTCTGTGATGCATAAAACTTGAAACGATCACTTGCGCGGTCATCTACGCCAACGTACGAATCCACCGCACTCGCCATGTGTCAAGGAGAACCGACGCCACGATGTACCTTGGCTATTACGACTTGTCCTTGAAACATCGGTATTTGCATGGTCATCCAGGCCATGATGTGAACCCGTAGCACCTGCGTGTGTCAAGTTCAAGAGGAATGGGCGTAATGTCATAGTAACACCACGTAAGTTGGGCGCGTGCGCAACGCTTATGATTCTTTGTGTAGTCATGGACGAAGCTCATCACCAATCATTTGGCCAATGGTCAGCGCACCAGGTACCGCCCGCGATGCTTGGCATTTGATCGATCTATAAATTAGAGCCTCAATGAGCTTTGAAAGCACAACTTCATCCTCTGCTTTCGGGGTGAGTGGAACTATTGGTTTTCTGGATATTCAGTCTGGTTCTGACGATGGACACTATGCTCAGGTCCGGCACACCTCGAACAATTATTTACTCCCTGCATTTTTTTGACCTTACGTGCGCAAATTCCTTGCACCTCCTCATTTTATACGCTGACCTGTGGAACAGAGATCTCCCCTTTTTTCAACCTTGCAATTTTTAGCCATTCAATATGAGCCCGTTCTCTCGCCTTTTTATTCACGTTTCATTGCTCGCCGCGCTTGGTGCATTTTCTGCCCCCGTGAGTATCCGCTAATATCGGTTCATATTATATTCCATTGTAACATCATGAATCAGGTGGGTTCGAGCATGCGTAGCATCGATTCGGTACGTTTCTATTTAGACTTGAATGATGTGCAAAATTATAAATTTGCAATGACAGTACTCCGTTCATACTGCACAATTAGAAGGTCGTTTGATCCTGATGTTGGGTCGTCAATTCGATCCAGCGGCGACGCCGACGGGCTCTGAGCCTAGTAATGGCACCGCACCTGATGACGGCGAGCCTGTTCCCCCCTCAGTGCCTGACAATGGCCTCACGGGTTCTCCTACGTCTCCACCAATCCCCACCACTGTGCCTGATGATGGCCTCACACCTGGCCCAGGTCCTACATCTGCACCTCCCGACGACGGTCCTGGTCCTACATCTGCACCACCCGATGACGGCCCCACTCCTACGCCTGCACCTCCCGATGACGGCCCAGGTCCTACGTCTGCACCTCCTGACGATGGTCCTGGTCCTACGTCTGCGCCACCTGATGGTGGACCTGGTCCTACATCTCCACCTCCCGACGACGGCCCAGGTCCTACATCTCCACCTCCCGACGATGGTCCCAGCCCAACATCTGCACCTCCAGACAACGGTCCTGGTCCTACATCTGCACCACCCGATGACGGCCCCACTCCTACGCCTGCACCTCCCGATGACGGCCCAGGTCCTACGTCTGCACCTCCTGACGATGGTCCTGGTCCTACGTCTGCGCCACCTGATGGTGGACCTGGTCCTACATCTCCACCTCCCGACGACGGCCCAGGTCCTACATCTCCACCTCCCGACGATGGTCCCAGCCCAACATCTGCACCTCCAGACAACGGTCCTGGTCCTACATCTCCACCTCCCGACGACGGTCCTGGTCCTACATCTGTGCCTCCCGATGACGGTCCTGGTCCTACGTCTCCACCTCCCGATGACGGTCCCGGCCCAACATCTCCACCTCCTGATGACGGTCCTGGTCCGACATCTCCACCTTCCGATGACGGTCCTGGTCCTACATCTGCGCCTCCCGATGATGGTCCTGGTCCTACTTCTGCGCCTCCCGATGACGGCCCTGGTCCTACGTCTCCACCTCCCGATGACGGCCCTGGTCCGACGTCTCCACCTCCAGATGATGGCCCCAGTCCTACACCTGCACCTCCCGATGACGGTCCTGGTCCAACGTCTCCACCTCCTGATGATGGCCCCGGTCCTACGCCTGCACCTCCAGACGATGGCCCCGGTCCTACATCTGTAGCACCTGATGGCGGACCCGTTCCTACGTCTGAACCTGATGACGGTTTCCCATAACGTTTGACACACCATTGCATATTTTTCGGGGCTCAAATATTGGCAGTCATTCGCGCTATTACAATATTTCTTTGTTATAAATTTCTCGACCCGCTTTTTCCGTCAGTGTTTAAATGCATCGTATTTGCCAAACAATATTCATCTGCACAACTCCTCCTATCTGCGAACTCCAACCTCAAGTATTGAAAGCATCGATGCTATCGGCGGCTTCACCAGAGATGGATAAATCAAGGCGCAGCTCAGAATAAAGACCACGGACTCAAAAAGATCCTCAACAATTGAGTCTTGGGCGGCCGAAATCACGATTCGAATGTTCCATTGACACTACTATCTCTCGCCCACTGTGGCCTTTTGTAACCGACCGTGTTACTAGACATATCATCCCATCTGGCGACTTGTCAAACATTGAACTAATCACCGATCGGCTCGCACACTACCGGATTCTCGGCGCTGCATTGCATCATGCCCGCAGTGATGTACGACATAAATGGAACAGCATGATATTCTATTAAAGTTCACGGTGTTCTATTCATATCCATCATGTTCTATTCATGTCCATGCCCTATTAATGGTACTAGGCACAGCCTGATACAAACCTTCATTTCAAAAAGGAAGAAACACTGCATGTCGAACCTCCTGATCATCAACAACATGTCATTGAATCAGCACGGCGGTCTTTCCCCTGGGAACCAACCCAATGTATATAAAGTGGTTCGTTTCGCTTTGCACGAAGCCTCCGTCTTTCTTCCCTTTCCTTTTCGGTGAGTATAAACTATGGTTTTTCCGACATTCTCGTTGCCCGGTTTGACGACGTACAAACATCGGCAGGTCTGGAACCTTCCTTTCAAACCTTTTCAGCCCTATTTTCTTGGTAACCTTGAGTGAGTAGATTTCGCGAATATCTGTCGACATGCATTCGAACATAAGAGCAGAGGTCTACCTTTCTTGAAATTTTCAAACTCTTTCTTCTCAGTATGACAGCCCTTTCCCGCTTGGTTATCTACGTTTCATTGCTCGGAGCTCTTGGCGTATTTTCCGCACCGGTGCAGGTGAGTCTTATGTGACGGTACAATTTCACATCACATTTACTAAGCTACGAAACAAGGTATTTCCAAATTCATATGGCGGTCTCCGCTTGAGGGTGGTACGCGTTTTCAAATCCAACATGATGAATATTAGGTTAACACCGCATTTTGTATGACAGGAAGCCCCTCGTGATCATCAAACGGGTCGCCGTTCGATTCCTAGCCTCAACCTGTACCGCCGCCAATTCGATCCATCTGCAGACCTAGGTGACTCAGGGAGCGACATTCTCCCCAGTCCTACCGATGCATCCAGCCCGAGTTTAGACCCACCCTCCCCTACAGATGATGGCGGGTACATGGACAGTGCCATGCCTATTCCTACAGACGACGGTGGATACTCAGACAGCGACCTTCCTATGCCGACGGATGACGGCTGGTCCGACAGTGGATACTCAGATGGCGACTCTCCTACGCCCACGGATGACGGCGGATACACAGACAGCGCTACCGCCACTCCGACAGATGTCTGTGTATGCTCGAACAGCAGCTCTCCAACACCTACGGATGATGGCACCGGTAGTGCTACACCTACTCCGATGGATGACAGTGGAATGATGGACAGTGCAACTGCTACGATGACGGGTGACGGCGGATCCACGGACAGCGCCACGCCCACGCCCACAGACGACAGTGGAATGACGGACAGTGCCTCTCCAACACCTACGGATGACGGCGGGGTTACTGACAGTACCGCGACTGCGACTGGCAGCTGTGTATGCTCAAACAGCTCTCCTACTCCTTCAGATGACGGAGGGTACACCGACAGCGCCACTGCCACTCCCACAGATGACAGTGGAATGACGGATAGCGCCAGTCCCAGTCCCACAGACGATAGTGGTCTCTCTGATGGCGGAGCTTCTCCCACCCCAACGGATGACAATGGATTAACGGACAGTCCCAGTCCCACAGATGATCCAACCGACGACAATGGATTGACGGACGGCGCCAGTCCCACAGACGACAGTGGTCTATCTGACGATGGAGCTGCTCCTACCCCAACAGATGACAACGGATTAACGGACAGTCCCAGTCCCACGGATGATCCAACCGATGGCAATGGATTGACGGACGGCACAATTGATGCTGAAAATGCTGACCCAGAAAATGACTGATGAATCCTACCCGCTTGTCAATTTCTTAGTAGTTAGCATGCATGAAATCTAATCCACTCATTTTTTTGAATGTCGACTGTCTGATTGGAATACCTGCATGGTCGTCGATTGATTTTCTTCCGATCACTGGCGAATGGCGTTTGTTTGGACAGGCCGCCTTTGCCAAACACACATCACCGCCACAACATCTTGCATCCGCTCCTTCACTCGCGACAAAAAATTTCATGTAAGCATGTCGTCCGCGACCTCGCCAGCCCCAGACATCGAGCTCAAAAAGAAGAAGAAAAAGTCAAAGAAGAAAACACAAGAGCTTCCTAAGTCTCAATCCATCTTAGACAATGAGGAGGATGCAATGGACACCGACCCCCGCGGAGCCAATTGGGCATACGTCCCTCCGAGTGGAGCGACTTTGTTAGAACACGATGTGGATAACTCGGTGTTTGATTGGGATGAGATTAATAATAGTGAGGACCTTGATGTGTGGATAATTCGTGTTCCGGATGCAGTGAGTGCTTATTTACCAGTTGATCAAAAACGAAGATTGACAGTTTAAAAAATTTCAGGTGCGCGCAAAACATCTGGAAGGATTGGAGTTACACCAACCTTCGTCCTCTCGATCAGCACTGGTAGGGTCTGTTTCCAAGAAACACATAGGTTACGACGTGTGGTCAATACGCAAAAATGACTCTGAGATCAGCGATATACGAAGTCGTGCCGTTCCGGTTGGCGGCGAAGAGGTTCTCGGTCTCTCGTGTTTACTGCCTCGACGGAAACATGGTGGAAAGCTCTACAGTTGTGCGTGTCTCATACATCTCGTCGTGATACATAATTTTTTATCGGCATATGTAACAGGTCCCAAACCGATAGCCCACCATCTTGTCGTGTCAGCACGGAACCCTCTCCCTACACCCGACCCTTCATCACCCGAGCTACCCACCCAGGATCCTGCCACCAGACGATATCGACATCCGCAACATCTACTCAAGCACCACTTCGTTCCGTATGGCGGGAATGGTGTCACACACGCTGGCAAGACCAGCATGATGGATACAGACGATGTCGTTGAGGTTACGAGGGAGGAAGTGGCTGCTCCTCTTCACAGCGGGAAATCAGATGGACCGACCAAGGAGGATGCTTCGAAGGCGAACAAGCCTAAAAAGCGGAAAGGGGATGCCGATTCGCCCAAAAGGACGAAGAAAGTGAAGATGTAGACATAATATCGACACACCTCCGCCTTCACCGTCAGCTTAAAACCGCATTCCAAACACACACCACACATTTATGTCCGCGTATTATTGCACCAATAAATCAATCAGTATTGTGAAAATGTGATGAATTAACAAATGCGAGGAAGGAAGATAGTACAGAAACAATCCATGAGGTACATAAGTATAACCCCCACGCCGCGCACCAACCTCGACCTCCAAAAAAAACCCAAAAATCTCCTCCAATCAATCACCCGCCCCTCTCCTCATCAGCGCCATCCAACTGAGTCCGCTGCTGTCCTTCCATCCTCGCCCGATCTCGATCCCGATCTCGCTCACGATCGCGTTCACGATCCGGCCCAAAAGCAAAGTTCAGCTCCTCCCTCACCTGCTCGTCGACCCCATTAAACACACTCGTCTGCGGCACACCCCAAATCCTCCCCGGACTGTCCTCCTGCTGCCCCTCGAACGCGCCGCCGATCATGTCCACCCACTTCCTCCGCGTCTCCACCAAGCCCCTCAGCGCGTCGGGGACTACCAATTTCTGATCGTCGTCCGGTCCCAGACCGAGTGACGCGGGATTCGGTAGAGGTGGCGGGACTGGTACGGGTGTTCCATTCATACCACCATTCCCATTTCCATTCGCACCACCACCGGAACCGCCGTTCAACGGATCAGCCTTCGCAGCCTTCTTCTTCTTCCCGATCTTCGGCCCGTCCTTCTTCTGCAGCTTGGTGTACATCGCGGATATGTTCGCGTCGACTGTCTCGCGGCACTCGACGTATTCCTGATAAGCTAATCGATCACGAGCGATCTCGGCGAGGCGCGCTTTCCTGGCTTTGTTAGTGGCGATGACGTGCCGTAGGCTGCGTTGTGCTTGGCGGAGAGCAGTGGATATTGAGTCATCAAGCGTTTGTGAGAAGTCAGGCTGTAAAACACGTTCAATCAACGTCACCACGAATGACTTGATTTCACTAACCTCTCCTTCAAGCAATCCGTGAAATCGTGCAGTTTCCCGTACCCTCTCCTCAAAATCAGCAACCGTCCCCTTCTCCTTCGACGTACCACCGGCCGCACCAGACCCCGCCGCACCCTGCTTCACCTCAAACGCATCCTCCGCCTCCTTAATATTCTTCCACACCGCCATCTGCGGCGCCGGCAACAACGCGCTCACAAGTCTCTCCGTCACCGGCCCATTCCCCTTATCCGTGACCAAATCCGCCTCGCCCATCGTCGACGGGTCCCACTTCGCCGTCTGCGCACCACCCTGGCTGCGCGGCGGGTGCAAGTCCATAACAGCGCCGTACAGAGCGATGTCTTCCTCCTCCCACACCTCCGTGTAATGTCGTCCGAGGTTGGGTATGAGGTACGGCTCGTCCTCGTCGGCGGTGTATTCTAGCCATCCCACGTCCTCCTCGCGGATCCCACGTATCCACGGTTCGATGGATGCGTAGAATGTCGTAACGGGGACTTGTGGGGGTGCTTTCTGTTTTGAAAAGTCTTCTGTGACCTCTACGGCCTTACTAGGCCCGGCGACAGGTGGCGGTGGTATTGGAGGTCGTGGAGGTATGAGTGGGTGTGATGGTGGTAAACTCCAATCTGGTGCATTCGAAGCCTGTTCGGGCGGATTAGTTGCTGACCATTTGCATGTCCAATAATGAGTACCTTATGTGTGTTATTCAGCTTCGACGGTTTGTGGTGATGCGGTTCCTTCACGACTGAAGGAGGATGTGGCGAGAACTTCCGTGGCCGTTGTGACTCTAAAGTGCGAGGTGAAGAGGTGTTGAGCGAGCTCATGTTGGACACTAACCATCACCGTCACTTTCCTCGAGATCCCGCTTCCGCTTCTTGTCTTTGTCTTTCTTCTTACTGCTGTTATAATAAAAATTGTCAGTGAATAATAGCAGAATGGAACAGAGAGGCAGACAATTTGCGGATTTCTGAAGAAGCCTTGGAAAGCGGAGATGGGACAGCAAGTGACAAGTTTAGAGATGCAGATGACGACGGAGCCTTGTATGTCGACGACATCGGAGGAGAGAATGCGCGATCTTCGGTATCGAGGCTTGGGGTATCTTCATCGTTGAATGAGCAAGGACGGTCAAATAGTCATGAGTTGTCAAAAAAAGACAACAGGTGGCCAGTAATAAGCGTGAACAAAGTGCACCAGCAGTTACAACAACCAGACAGAGGATGAGCATTCCACAGTAGATTTTTAGCCATAGTTGCGGTAGATGAACCGAATTTCAAAAACAATGACATGGACGTCAATGATAAAAGACCGAAAATCCGGCGTTTAAGGATTGAAAGTATATATGGTAAATAGTAAGCAAGTGTTTCAACAAAAAAATTGTGAAAGCACACGCACAGCTCGGTTCACGCTTGATCTTCGCCACAGCCTTCGCCTTTCCTTTCTCCTTTTCCCTCATCTTCTTCATCGCGACCTCTATCACCTTGAGGTCACCCTCGGCTTTCTTGGCTCTTTCTTGCGCCCTTTTCTTCGCGGCGAGCAGCTCGGACTGCAACGCCTCGAGCTCATCGGTCGACGGGACTTTGTCCGGCGGGTGCGATATCAGCGGGGAGGTCAACGCCGGCGGCGTCG
Source organism: Rickenella mellea (assembly GCA_004355085.1). Taxonomy (NCBI): domain Eukaryota; kingdom Fungi; phylum Basidiomycota; class Agaricomycetes; order Hymenochaetales; family Rickenellaceae; genus Rickenella; species Rickenella mellea. The sequence goes on from ML170190.1 coordinate 260,189, forward strand.
GGTACTTCAGCAGCGAGTGCGACATCGCGGTCGGGTGGCGCGGCAGGCCACACGGCGCATCCAAGACGGTGTGCTGCAGGTCGGCCGGGGGCCGTGCAAGGTGGCGGCGACGATTTGGAGGCGCGTCTGTCGGGCGCGTCGGGCGGAGTCGGTCGTCGTCGTCGCTGTCGTCGTGGTTAGTGTCACAACAGGCTTAGCGCGCATTGTCCTTGTTTGGTCACATCCCTAATTTGGCAAGTGGCTGTCCAAACCCTTATTCCAGAGTCTAAAACTTCAACTGAGCCTCAGATGCCAGTGTAATGTGATCCATGCAATAACAATTAAAGGATGAGTACAACAACGACTGTATGATGGTGATAATGTGTAATGCAATGCAATCAATGTCCCCTCTTACTCTTTACTTTTCCTCCAAGTAGCGAGAATATCTCAAAGTTTAAGACGAGGAGCAGCTGCCCGACGAGGTCTACTAGTGATGAGTGAATGGGAAGGGCGTACACGTCTGGGTCACGCCCTTTCGACCAGAGGTAATTAGTGAGGTATAGTGCGATGCATAGTGATATTGAGACCTAGAACACAACCGTTCAAAACACACGAAATGCGGGTGAAAGGGAGAAGACTTACGGCGCCGCAGAAAAATATAACAGACGAGCAAACAAAGGAGACGGGAAGCGTAAGCCAGCCGACACTGCGGAGCGTCGCAAGGAATGCGATCTCAATGGGTATGGTGATCAGCATGAGGGTAGTCATGACCGTTCGGATACTTGGTTGCGCATTAGTTTCAGACTTCATTTCAGCTGCTGCTTCGTGCAAAGTCGTGGATAAGCGGGACACAAATATGGACCCCACAGCACCGGGAAGGCCTACCGGTGACAAGGGAATCAGTCAAAGGGCAACAAAAGGCGAACTACGGGACTAACCACTAATAACGACAGCAAGCAACGCAAACCCACTATACCGACTAACAAACAAATCCAAAATGATACCCGTCGCGCTGCTAATGAACATCGCGCCAAACAGGGGCGTCCACCCCTGCCTTATGAGATCGCGGACGTACGAGTTACGCAGCGTGACCGCGGCGCATGTGCAGGCGGACAGGACGAGGATGACGACGACGACGGCAGGGACAGGTGTGTTGACGAAGTTTATGAGAGCCGTGGAGACGAGTCCGAGGAGACAGAGGGTGATTAGGTCGCCGAGGCAGGAGGCTATGGGTGGAGCGATGTTGTCTAAACAAAAAATACATAAATAATGAAAGTCAATTGGAACTGGACGGGGGACTTGCCTGGATTAAGCTTAAACCTTCGGCATAATACAACGAGAGCGCACATGAAGGAACCCAGCAGAAGACTAGAGAGCGACGCCGAGCACATCGCAGTCGACGCAACGAGGATAAATCTGCCGGCAACAATCAGTATCATCTCATCATTAACCCATCAACAAAAGTAATTGCGTACTCTGCAATACCAGACTTCGGCTTCCCAGGTTTATTCGGCAACGGCGGACGAGGTCTTCTTGGGTGAGGCAGACTCTCCAACCCCTCCGCCAACTTCGCCAGCGCGCTCACAACCGCCGCCGCCGACGTCGATTTCGCGGGTTTTGATATGTGCGGCATGAGTAGGCCGATGACGAACGATACGCATGCGGCGATGAAGGAGACGAGTGTGGATTGGACTTGTAAAAGGGCGAGGTTGCCGAGCAAGATTTTGTACCGGCTTTCTCGGTCGTCGAGATGGCCCATATTTGCCTACGTTTCAAAGCAAAAAAAGGTGGCGATGAGACCGACGATCGGAACGGTGGATGAAGGGAATTGGGTACGCACAGAGGTGCCCAGCCGTGCTGAGAGGTTCATCTCCAAGTTCCCTTTCAAATTAAGGATGACAGGAATTATAATTATGAGCTCGTCGACTCGCGTCATAGCTCGCCATTGCTAAGTTCAGAGAAGAGTTGCAACCTTCAAATACATCGCCGCAATTTGACAAAGACTCACAGAGACGTGATCGAGTAGCTCCCCAGTAAATAGAAGGCCCACAGTCGTAAATAACAGTGTCGGCGCCGTCTACGGAGCCATTCAGCACGCACTCATTTCTGGATGGAAAACACAGAGTGTTTCGACAACTCACCTCCACCACAATATCCCTCACCTGATCCCACGTCCTAGGCTTTGCGTACTCCGACCGCGACCACCCCCGCTCGTCGCCCACCCGCCCATTATCCAGCCCCAAAAGCGCCTCATGGTCGCTCGCCGAATCAGACTCGTTGTCATTCTCATCATCCTCTTGGCGTCCCCGCGCCACGGTAACCTCGTCGTTGTCCACCTTTGAATGATGATGCTGGTCAATAGGTTCCATCTCTATCGTCCCGCTGTCCGTGAGCGATTCCACTGATGTTAGGAGATGGCGGGTATCCGACATATACCGTCGGGAGGGGAGTCTATAAGTTATGTGATGATGATGAAATTCGGCGGTGGTGGTGGAAGGAGGCCATGCGTGGGAAACGTGGACATCAGCATCCCTTGATTTTACGTTTTGGTAGATCAGATGAGCCTTTATTGCGACGAGGAGGAAACACAAAGGTCTCTCGAATTTGAGCAGTGTCGACTTCCTTTAGACTACCCAGAGTTGTTCCAGCGTATTCTTGAATTTTATTGGGGTCAGTAACGACCTCTGATGCATTCCTATACCGGAATTTGTGGCCACAAAACCGTGACGCAAAATCCGAGCGGAAACTAATTACACAGTGATTTTGCCACGTATGATATCAGCAGCCTTCTCCGCAAAACCGTACAGTGTAGACATGGGATGAGCGCTGATCTGCAAAGGCAAAATTGACATCTGCGAGTTGGTGGCGTATATTTAAGAATAAGAAATGCAGTAAAACAGATTCAAACGGACGTACATCCACGACACGGATGTTACTCGTTCCATAAACCTGTCGAAGTCCTTTATAAACGGGGCGTTTGCAGTAGAGCGTGCCATCAATTCACCTTGAGCTCGGGGGATACAACGCCACCTTTGCTTCGTGGTAACATGGCCGCTGAACCAACCGTATGATATTCAGGACCTCCGTGATTTTTTATATAATCTAGAAAAACATTATATTCATAAACGCCTCGGTGCCATGATCCAGACGTTGGACGCACCGATGATCTGTGCATCCGTCTGGACACCGACGCCTGGATCTGCCTCAGCAGCAAATAAATCTATAGTGATTGAATATGTGAGCGACACGCTTTATTTCTGTATCACGGAAAGGAATACCTCGAAACCCTCCTGTCTGGCTCAATTTTCTCAAGAATTTAAGAGTGCCAACTAATACGTGCAGATCTACAAAAGAAGTCTAAGGCCACTAAAATTCCGGGGAGCGCGACTTTCAATTACCGAAATCCTCGTTGAAGTAATTTGGATCGATCGATGGCTGAGCCGTTGCATTCTTCGATGTGATATGAATGCTTCCCATGGAGAAAGGGAAGTGTAAATTTCCAGTGAATGTGATATACTTCTTCCCCTCCTTCGGAGCACCTGTCAACCATCAGAAATTGAAATTCGCCCAAACATGCATTACAACTTCACTTACTAGCACTAGTGAAGAACCCAGGAAACGCAACCATCTCGACATGGCCTATCTTTTGTGGCATCCTCAGTCCATTAATGACGGCATCCAGCCTCTCCTTTTGCGCAGCCGTGTACGGTCCGTTTGCAATTTTATTGGCTTGAGCGTCAATCATGGCTTTTGCCTTCGATTCCCCCACGATGGTCGCTAGTGGTACGAGTGAGAAAGCTGTTACGCCTATTGTGAATATGCCAGTCTTGTTTGCCTCACTGCAATATGGTTTTGCATGGTTAATAAATTGGTGATAACACGAAAGAGCTCAAGTGACTAACTATTCTGCCAGAGCTGCAGAAGCGAAAGACGCGTTGCGGAGGTTGTCGAGTGTAACAATTGAATCGTTATTGAGCTCTGTTCGAGTTCATCATATGACAAATTAACAAGAATGCACAGCGGGTATTTTCAGAAAGGACTCACCGAAGCTAACGCCAAAGAAATACTGATCAATAATTCCAGACCCCACCCCGGGAAGTTCGACTTGTACATCGATGCCTAAAGGCTTCAAGATTGCAGGATCGCCAATCCCGGAGAGTTCGAGAAGCTGCGGAGTTTTGATTGCACTACCATCCATTATTCTCGGGTCAGAAACACGACAAAAAAAGGACAGTGAATCTTCTCACCCTGTTGAAACGATAACCTCAGCTCCCGCCTTGAGATTCACGCTCGTAGCAGTGCCGTTGGCCAAATACTCAACCCCAGTCGCAGTTACTACCCCATTGGCCTTTGACGTGACAATTCGCGTCGCTTCGGCACCAGTGAGGACCACAAGGTTCTTTCGACCCGCGATGGGAACGTAGTACGCCGAAGCACCGTACGACCGCGTTTGTGTTGCAGCGTCAATGGCAGCTGGAGCCATCCACGCGCCGACATCTTCTCCGCCGAGCTACAAAGACAGGGTATTTACGATGAGGCTCGAATTTTGGTGATGTCTCCAGGGATCGTACCGCTTCCTGAATTTTTGGGACACCCAAATCCCCCAATGCAGTAAGCCACGGTTTTTGACCGTCGGAGATGAAGCTCGAGAAACTGTTATGTACAGGTCCAGATGCACCATGCGCGCTTGAGATAAATGTTAAATTATTGGCTGCAGCGTACGCCGGAGGTGGATGTGTGAAACTATAAATAAGAGGATCATCAACATGTGACGAAGTCTGTATACACACTGACGTTTCAGCCTTCTTCATGTATTTGAAGAGATTGTCACCAGTCCACCCTGGGTTTCCGAGTGCGGCCATGGCTGATAAAGAATAATCAGATAAATAAACCTAAAAAATTAAAACCAGATAAAAATACTCACCGTCGATTTCGGCTTTCGCTGGTCTTCCCCAAGCCATGAAGTTGATAGCCGTAGAACCACCAAGAGCCTTACCACGATTCCAAACATAGGTATTATTATTGCTATGCTTTTGTGGGGCAGTAGAGAAGTTCCAATCATACGACGCGTTTCCAACGAGAGAACCCAAGAATCCAGGGATGTCAATGGATGGATCGTTAAGGTGTGCAGCGCCAGCTTCGAGGACAAGAACCTTCTTAGAACCATCTTCGGTTAGGCGGTTGGCCAACGTCAGTCCAGCTGGTCCAGCACCAATGATAACGTAGTCGAAGCCTGCCGTGGAAACATCGTTGGTTGTGATACTACCGAGGGCAAATTCCAGCGAGATAGACAGACGAGCGATGAGAGCAATCAAGAGAAACAGCATGACAGGCCGATAACTGCGTGACGGACGACAGGACATCCATGGCACTTATACCAGGCATACCTCGGTCTGATCGGGCTGGAAGGAAATTCGAAACGGTGCCGGTAAGAAGACGGGTTAGTTATCAACCTGAACTACCTGAACGGTGGAAGAATCGTGATGCCCAAGGCACATTGTCAGAATGAGTGCCGTACAAATTGTAGCGATCGGTTGTTCGTGCCGAAACTGATTACGGCGGACAAAGTTTAAACTCCCGAGTGAAGCAAATCGGCATCGAGATAGGAAATAGCTGATGCCGAAGACGTTGAGCTGCACGTTGCGATTATAGCAAGAGAAAGGTGACAAATGTGTGCTAAACGGAGATAACGCTCTAAGTGGTGTCGAATTTCCAATGAACAAGACACTCAGCAGACAGGCTCATAATAACAAAACACACAATTGTGTGGAAATATTTGCGCAACATGCCACTATATCTCAACACAAGAGTTTCGTTTGGCTGCATGCACATCCTCACCGTCTTCGTCTGAGGGTTTTTAAACTCCAGACGCGAAGTCACGGAAGCGTAACTGTACACAAATTAATCAGTGGGCGATTTCGCAGCTTCTTTCTCCTTCTTCAGTATTTCTTCTACTTTGGCTCCCTCACTCCTACGTTCTTCCAATGAAGGACCAGAGTTTTTCGATGAATATCCCATCCCTGCTCATCAGTGCGCAAGCGAATGACATAGTTAGTTAGAATTTTTTTATCGAGTATTGTAAGCTTACCGAGGCTGGAATATTGAAGGGGGATTTCTGGACTTAGAACAGGCAACGTAGATAGGTCGAGGGGGAATGGTGGACCGAGCCACGCGTTTCGAATTTCATGATCCCTATGATATACGTAAGGACGAGGATTCATTATTGATACTTTCGTCGAGGACTAACTTCCTCTGCAAATGCATGTGGATCAAGTTAATCAATCTCGGAAACGCAGTCCGACATACCTCTTCTTTGGTCAAGGGGTGTATAAGGACACTATTCCGTTCAAAGGCCAAATAAGCTGATCTGAATCATGGAAACGAATTACGGACAGACCTCAGATTACCACGATGCATGCACAGGTATGAGAAGACAGAAACGAAGGATTCCGACGGACACCAGATTTCATATGAGCCTGCAGAGGTGAAAACATAAGGTCCTCCCGAACGATTGCGACGTATTGGGTTTTAGTACCAGCTGGATGGGGTCCTATCGGATCTGTGTTTACGCGATACAATGGAACCGCGACGAACGCGCCATCTCGTCGAAGTCGGAGCACTGCATCTCGCAGAGCTAGGGCTGCGTCATGTTCTGTCGCGTTACGTTGGTGGAAGTAGATATCTGGCAAAGACAGAGTAAGGGCAAATTTTTCTATCTATCAGGATGCGTTTTCGGACGGAAATGCCATTCCCTGGGCATGATGCCGCTGTAAATTAGTTCTTGTAGTCAAATTGAGTCTACTCACTTTATTTCTTCCTTCAATACAGTCTCCAGATCAGAAGGTGGCCTGGTGGTATCCATGGATTTAGAGTTGTCTGGTAAATGCATCTACTAATCGTATGTTAACTCGCTGCTGTGGGCGGAGAGCAGACTTGTCACAGTCACCCTTATTCCGTGACCACGCACTTCAATCCCATAGGTGTGTTGGGATCGAGACTCGGATATCAAAACGCGATAACTCATTCCCTCAAAATATTCTAACACCAGGCTTCCGTGGAAAAGCAAACCTTGGTTGAATCAATGGACACTCTTCAGTTCATCCTTTTGGACCCCTCAAAGCCGCTTATAGAGGAATGGCGACGTGAAATCGTTCAGCATGTCCCTGACAGGTTTCAAAGCAAGTTCTCGATAGTCCAGTCCAAGCTCGCCGATTTAACCCAACCCCACAATCAATTTGACTGCATCGTATCACCGGCCAATTCGTACGGTCGTCTGGACGGCGGGTGAGGGATATATCTCTATGGGATGAATTCCATTAATATCGATCACCGCCGAATAGCTTTGATTACTACTTGGCTGCAGCCCTTTCCCCCGCCGACATAGACGCTGCAACGAAGCTCGCGCAAGCCACTCTGTATCAAAAATGGAAGGGCTATGCACCTCCTGGAACTTGCACGCTCGTTCCACTGAAAGACTCTGTGTGCGAGAATAACCCGCATGGTTGTGCTTATATTGCTCTATGCCCCACGATGCGCATTCCTGAGGACGCCACTTGGAATCGAGAAATCGTATACAATTGCGTATGGTCGTTACTAGTCTCCTTGGAGCAGCATAACCGCGCAGCGGATATTTCCGGGGATGGAACGAAAATTAGTAAAGTGCTAATGACGGGATTGGCGACGGGTTGTGGGAGAGTCCCGCCCGAGCTGTGTGCGCAGCAAATGGCATTGGCTTTCAGAGATTTTATCAATGCCTCCGAAAATGCAGAGAAATGGAGCACCATGGACTGGGTCAGTGCATTAGATCTTGCGGAGGATTGCCGTCGCACCTACCGCCCAAACAATGAGCCTTGATCTTGGACGTTCATTACAGAATGTTTCCACATATTTATGCACAGCACCGCAACACACAGCGAGTGATCGAACTGATGAAGCATATATTGAAGAAGGCTATTCACGGTATTGCCGTCTTCAGAATCATCAATGACTACGCTTCGTCGATTTTACGAGTTCATTGCTCATGGACTACTATAGCCTTGTGCTCATCTTGAGTTTAAATTGACTTATGTCGCTACTGTCTTTAGCGTCTCTGACTGCCGGATAAAGATAATTTATCGAGATTCCGTCTTCAACACAATTTTCTACGAATCACGCATGATTTCTGAATACGAGTTTGGTATTCTATTGATACGTCGGGAGTTACATGGAAAATATATGGAAATAAATAAAGGAAATGAGAGGCAAATGGGACAGAAGTGCATCCAAATTCAATATTACCATCAAGCCAAGGAACTAAACTTCACTGTGTGCCGGGTACGACCTTGCGTTTCCCTTCCAATTCTATGTCCCACCGATGGCGTCATACCGGCTGCGCGCTTTGGTATCCGTGCACTACTGATCGGGATTCTGCTTGGCGTTGAATATGCAGTATTTGAACAGTCTCGCAACGGAGACGGAGTAGCAACTCCACGAGATGGGCAGAGAGCAGCTTGCATTCGCTCAAACGATCGAGCGTATGCGAGCGACGCTGGGGTAGAAAAGACTGATGCAGGACTGGCCACGCTCGATGTGTCAAACGTAAGTTCCGGAGTGCCAAAGTCACTGGAACCAGGCATGCAGCGGTCCGCTTGAACCTTGCTGGTCCGGATGTGACAAACTTTTCCCGCCAGTGGGGTCGATGGTGCCACTTCCTCTTTCACTAATCCACCAGGCAATGGATGGACTGAGTCGGTACCAGAAACCTTGTCGCCTTTCCACGGCGGAAGGACGAATGGAGGCGGCCATGTCATTGGCGGGATTGGCAAGTCCCTAGGCGTTGAGAAAGAAGGAACGTCCCCGAAGATCGCGACTGGTGGAATAGGGGTGGCGAAATACTTCTTGCTTGGGCTAGCGCAATCCTCCACGGTCGGATTGAGCGGTGGTTGAACGTCTGTACTTGAGGTGTCACAGATATCTAACGATGCTGAGCCGAAGTGCGCAGATTTCTTCGTCGAGGTTTGGTCAACTAGCAGACTACCGTCGTCGCAAGCAAGGTTTATGGACGCCGAGGAGAGCTCTTCCTGTGGGACCTCAACGGATTGAGCAGGCTGCAGTGTACAGGGCATGGCGTCGCCTCGTTCATCCATACCGTCGAAATCGTTGCCAGGTGATTGTGATGGTGAAGCGCGCCCAGACTCGTCCGCTGATTCGAACCCATATTCATCGCAACCCGCCAGCTCATCCTCAAAGGTTTGATCCAGTAAAGACGGCTGAGTTGTATCTGGTATGGAAAACGATGAGTCTGGCTGAAGTGACTCCTCTACGGATTCACCGCCATTCTCCTCCACAGCCACAGAATCAATACCATCAGAGACCGACTCGGAGACCGGGGGAACAGGCTCGATGTTGGAGGACGAAGACGAAGACGACCGACAGGACCCAATGAAGAAGGAGTCCTCGGTTGACACAGGTGGTGGCGGGGGAAGGTAAGCACCCGTGTCAAAGGACCAGGTTGGGGGTATGCGTCCCGATGGCTCGTCTGAAGATGCACTGGATATGCTCTCCAAAGGGCGATGGTGGGAGACTTCTCTGAGGCTGGACGCTGGACACTGCACATGTCCTTCCTGTTCCGACGATGCTGAACCAACCGATGCTGAAGTTGCTCTCAAATACTCGCTGTTCTCAGAAGCGGTCAATGGAGGCAGGTGACGCGCTAAATCGTCCGAGGAGCTCGCGTTCGGAATTCCTGTGAGATCGCGGCGACCGTCAAGAGAAGAGCTGGTACGAAGATCAGACGAGTTGGACCGAATACTCGCCAAACACAGTTGGCGAAAGGTGTCCAATGATGGACGAGACTTCACCGGAGTTGACGACATCGGAATATCGTCGTCCATCCCAGTCTGGTCGAAATCTTCCGCGTGCGACTGAGTCGGTGTCGATGGTGGCGAGTCCACTATAATCACCGGCATTGCCACAAGTTCCGATTCGTCCGCAGGGATTGGCTCAGGCGGAGGGTGCGCGAGCACGTCGTCGAGAACGTCCGTGATCTGCATTGAAATTTGACCGTCGTCCTGAGTGCTGTCGGCCGTATCGTCTTCGACGCCTGCGAAGTCTGGTGCTATAAAGCTCGCTCCTCCATCTTCGCTTTCGCGCCTACACCGCTTGAAAGGTGGAAGGAAAACGAACTCAAATCCTGATGGCTCCGCCAAGCCTTCCATCGAAATGTTCGCTTTGTGAACATATGGCTCGCCTTCACGGCCATCCATACTGAATCCGAACACGAAACTCGTCAAACCGTCGTCACCGAACCTCTGAATTGGGAGTGATTGGGCTGCGAGTGGAGTTAATGCCATGGGTAGGACCGCATCGGTGTCACCGTCTTCGAATAGACCGTGCAATGACTCGAAAGAAGACCGTTGGCTCATCGTCGGCTGCAGCCCATCCGGCCCCAGTCCATGCCTCCTCAGAAACTCAGGGTTATAAATCTGGTTCTCCGTCCAGTGAGGGATGGAGAAGGAAGGGTAATCGGAGGGGACGGGAGACGGCGGTGCTGTCGACTGAGGCGACAGGGACAGCGGCGAAAGCAATGAGTAGTCACGGTATTCGCGCAAATGACGAAGGTCATTCAGCGCGGCTTCCAAGGCCATCGAGAAGTCACGCGTGCTATTCGAAGGCGTGATGACAATTGCCGGCGGGGCCATGGGGATTTCGTCAGCCAATGTGAATGCCTCGTCCAGACCCGCATGCGAAGCGTCGCCAACAGCTGAGAAATCCGCACGTTCCATGACCGCGGGCATCGTGGGTGTACCAGGCAGTGAATCCTCAGTCTGAACCGCGACATCACGGTAAGTGACACGGAGGTTAGAGGGGATGGAGACATGATCCTGCTCGGAGTTACTGGCATCGAGGGCCTGCTCCGATGCCTAAAAGCCACACGGAGTTAATACTTAATCCATCCAAAAATAAGATAGGAAAATGACGTACCAAACAACCAGTTATAGCCGCCTGTGAATGCGGAATGATCGGTGGAATACCGATCGATTCGCTCGAATATGGTGTGTTACCGATAGACGTACCGATAGCACAAACCTATTCAAAATCGTCAGTTTTTGGAAGAAATAACAATGGTTATCACACGTACCAATGCAGCCACGAAGACCAGAATAACCCCTGCTGGCCCGACGAACGAATCAAGGAATTCATCTAGAATACTTGACCTCGGGCAGGCGCGAGGGTCTTCAAAAAAACACCCTTTAACTTGCATGTGCTGGAACCTAGACATGCGAGTCGGCGCCGCCGACTTTACCTGCTTCGACGATGGGTAGGCCTGGAACTCTCGGGGAGTGATGAACCTCAGCGGTGTCAAACGCTTGACGTCGGTCAACGACGTCTGCGGTGAACTGGGAGCAACTGGGAGTGGTTCCGTTCGCGTGGGTGAGGGCGAAGGCGATGCGTCGATGCGTCGGGCAGGTGCTGAGAGGGATGAGGGGGACGACGAGGACGGTGACGGCTGGTGAGGCAACCCAATCGCTCTATACTTTTCTTCCATCAAGTTCGCCAGCATCTCAGATGCCAGTGCGAGCTGCGCATGGTAAGCTGATGATTGCGCATGCACAACCCAGGGGATGACGTCGTGTATGCGCTGGTGGCTGACCACTGTGCCATGGACAGCGGCAGGCGACGTGGACGGCGAATGTGTTGCGGCTTGTGATGGTGGAGTAGGAGTAGGAGTAGGAGCAACCGTCACCTCCACCAGGCCGGTGGGAGCGACAAGTGCGACGGGGATGAAGGGGGAAGCAGTGGCGACTGGAGACGGCGAGGAGAAGCCGAGAGAAAGCCAGTTCGGCCAAATGCTTAACGCCCCAGGGGTAAATGGGTTGTGAAGTTCACCGATGGTCGATGAAAGTGAAAGGTAAATTGCGACGAAAGGTAGCAACGCGAGGGCGGGGGCGATAAACAACATTTTCGATATCGTCAATGTGGTTCAATAATGAGAGACAGACCGGATATCCGCCCAGGTATACCCATCTTGCAAGGAGGCTGGCAAGGGTCGGGTGGCTGGCAGTCAGCTTAATAGAATCAACCGACTTCAATCAGGTAAAAAATCTGTGAATCAATCCCGCACAAGATGAATACAGCCAGGAAAGTCTTCAAACCAAAGGCAGAAATCGTATCCATCGTCTCAGGTTTCAGAGTGGAAATCGATCGCACAGTGCGTGATAGGATTCTGACCGAAGCACCAGTAAATAGGCCGAAAGAACACGCTCAGATTCGCTACGATGACTAGACATTCCCAGAGGAGTAACGAGTATAACATTGTTCGTATTGAGGTAAATACATGGGGCTTGATGGTCTTGAGGTTAAAAGCAACGTCGGGACGGAGGAAAATGTTGACGGAGCCAAACGCGTCGCCCACGTGGTGTCCACGTGGGCGAGTTTTCTTGCGCCACCGCCGCAAAAACATGCTTTGGTGGCACACAACGACGAAATTACAGCTTTAACGTACATATACTGGTACGCAATGTTCTATTCAGTTTCAAAAACCGCTAAAATGGCACAAACCTCATAGTTTTGGCCTACTCGAGTATTCTTCATCATTGCAAGAGGTGTCGCCGTCACGGTCGCACTTCAAAGCTTGCAGGCTCACATTAGAGCATTCTTGAGAGTATGGTTCTGGATCGCATTGCTTATCGCTCCAGAACACCACCTATGCATCTATTTCCACCCAGAAATCAAACACGATCCTATTTGCGTTCCTATAACCAACATCTAAGCAACCGATACCTTAGGAGTCGACTCAATCGATATCATGATTCAACATGGGTTTTCAACTTGACGCTTGCTCGCACTGGCATGCAGAAAGCCTTCTAGCAAAGTTTCAACTTCAAGGAACTACTGTAGCAGCGGTCTCATGTCTCCTCTCACCTGGCGACGTTGGCCATGGAAACTCGGTGGTCCGACCTCTTCGTTTTGGGGTAAACCTATCGTGGTGGGCAATCTAAAACTCTTAGCTTGTGGTTTAACATAGAACGGTAATGATACCGGACGACTTAACTATCAAGTCAAACGTAGCGTGGCCTAATTGGTTAGCCCATACCACCTTCTTTCGTAGCTTTAGCACTCAGTAGGAGATAAGCTAACCACAATGCCAACCCAGATGTCGAATTACCATCTGATGTTTTCTCCACCCCGTTCAGCATAGTCGATGAACTGCTACTAGTTAGCACTCGAAGGGATTTCGTGTACTCTTATAATGCCTACTCGCAACGTCTGCACGGTGCAAAAAAGTCTGGAACGGAGGAACACTCATACCCTGCCTGCCACACCGAATCCGCTTGACTTGCACACCGCACAAAGAGTTCTCGACCAAGCTCCTGCATTCAAAGCACCTTCCCAAAAATTCTACCACTGCATAAGTCTTATTCCGCTTTATGACCGATTTCTCGAAACGCCTCTTAGAAGTTTGGGTATGCCTTGTGAATACCATGGCTCCCACATCATTCCGCATCAAGCTACGGTCCCGCTCTACGGTCTTATATGAAAAATCATTTATCTCAGGATGGTCTTCGGTGGTTCCGCTGGGATGAAAGCTGTGACTGTGATCCACCAGAAGAGCTCGAACCATCCAGGAATGACAGTGGGGCAATACCAACAGATTGATATTAGACCGCAGAAGCGGCTTCAGGACAACGCGAGATTCTCGGAAGCTGCACATACGAGACTACACCAAAATTGCAGGTCTGCTCAATGAGAAGTGGTGGGGACACATCCGATAATACATCAGCTATGATAATTTATTGTACGCTATGAACGCTAGAATTATTCTTGTCCCGACGAATCTGTATGCAAGCGTTTTCATTTTGGGGCACGCGGCAACCCTGAAACGGTCATTATAAAGAGTCCAGCAGTACCGTGACTTCGACTGCATTTCGCCTCACCTTTCACGTCCACTACGACGAGCTCGACGAATGCCTCGATCGAAACATGGCTCCTCAGCGCCATGCACGATCGTTATAAAACTCGGTTCGTCCTCCAGGAGCTGAACCTCGTGAAGAATGTGATCACCAATCGCAATACACAATTGACAGGCACTTCGTCGATCGTTCACGAGACGACACACCAACCTCTGTTGTCCATCTTATCATCCATCGTCGAGACTGCCATCCAATTGCGGTCTCATGGACACAAAGTCGTCATCGTTAGTTCTGGTGCCATCGGCGTCGGTCTGAAGAGGATGGACATTGCAAGTCGGCCGAAGAGCCTCGCGGGCACGCAAGTGCGTCAGAGTGTTGTCGGGTTGCTTGGTGCTGAGCATTGACATTGAAGGAAAGGCATTGGCTGCCATCGGTCAAGGACGTCTCATTGCACTGTGGGACAACTTGTTCGGACAGCTGGGACAGCCGATCGCGCAGGTCCTCTTGACTCGGGGTGATATTTCAGATGTTCGTGAGATTGTCCCATATTGTCTCCGTCTTTCTCAATCTATTTCCGCAGCGCACTCGATACTTGAATGCCGTCAATACCCTCACTGAACTCATCACCATGGGAGTGATACCGATTGTAAATGAAAATGATACCGTGTCTGTCAGCGTACGTGCCAGCATTTGAGTCATCCCGCTGCAGTTGGCTCATCGACCTGCAGGAAATTAAATTCGGTGACAATGATACATTATCCGCCATCACGGCTGCGATGTTGCATGCCGACTACCTATTTCTACTGACAGATGTAGACGGGTTATACACCTCTAATCCCCGAAAAAATCCCGCTGCGAAACCCATCGAGGTGGTAACATCCATTCCAGTCATTCGCGCCGAAGGTAAGCTTTCTAAATGCGAAGAGTCAGAAAGCCACTGAACAACTTCACAGTGAGCACGAATACTTTGGGATCGAAGCTCGGGACGGGCGGTATGGAGACAAAATTAATCGCAGCGGAGATCGCCACTGCCGCAGGTATAACAACGATCATCTGCTCCAGCAAAACACCAGAAAGTATATTGGGTATCATTGAATACAATAATGCACGGCGCAGGTCCGCTTCATCTCGCTCGTCATCGAATCCGTCTACGCCAATGGACCAACAATCAGGTCGAAACAGCCCCATACACGTCACCAGCCCCGTGTTCTCGAACCCCGAGAGTACTCAACAGGATACGCATACCGTCGACTCGACACCTACCCCCCAACAAACGCCAACGCCGTCATTACCGCGACCACCTCATACAGTCTTCACACCATCCCCCATCCCCTTGCGCGACCTCAAGTCATGGACATCACATACGCTATCACCCGCTGGAAGCGTGATCATCGATGCCGGCGCACACCACGTCCTCTCGCGGCGGGACTCTGGCGGTCGACTCCTCCCAGCTGGTGTGCTAGGCGTACGCGGACGCTTCGCATCTGGGCAAGCTGTGCGCATCGTCGTGCGACGGCGGCGGGACGGCACCGAGGATACGGAGGCTGCGGCGCGTGGTCGAGATACGTATGCGAACGGCACACCCGTGACGCAACCCGGCACTCCGAACCTAAAAGCTGCGGCGTCTGTCACGTCTTCCGTAGCGTCTCTTGACCCACTGTCGCGCTCGACGTCGTTCGCTTCGTTGTCTGATATGACTGTGACGTCCGCCGTATCTACACCCGGGATCAATACAGGTGAGGAGGATCCTTTTTCGGCTGAGAAGGAGGACGAGGCGCAGGATGAGGAGTGGGAAATGTTCGAGGTTGGAAGAGGTCTCGCGAATTATAATTCTGCGCAGATAACGCGAGTAAAAGGTGTCAAGAGGTATGTCGTTCACGACGGGTCATTCGTCGTGCTGTCAGCTGAGTGCCTTCCAGTTCCCACATAGCGCAGATTTTGGGATACGCAGACTCCGAATATGTGGCAGAGAACATTACCATTCGGATTCCGCCATGACCCCAAACCCTTCCCACCGCACAATTTATCTTGGAGATCCTGTCAACCAGGAATATACGATGTAGAACCATCTTGGGATACGCACATGTTCATACCATTTGTATGTACACGTGGAATGCATTAGTCGGAACACGGACGCACCTTTCTTGGCCAACATAACTGGTACGACCTAACTCCACCCATTCTCAACACATCGAACGGCACTTCTATGGACCAGCCATCCGGTGGTTAATGGTCCTATCAGCGTACACAGCACTGTCGCTCACATAACAATTAAGAAAGGATCTTCTCCAAGTGCGGATCGACCGAGTTGGGCTACAAGTAGGGCGATTTCTCCACGTGCGACCATTGCGAATGAGATGAAGAGAGCGGGATATATGGGTAATGTTCGTGAGGTAACGTGAGACTCTCTGTTTCCCTCTGGCGATTTCGGTACTGAGAGGTGGGGAGACATTTCCACTACCGTTGTGCCGTCGACAACCGCGCTTTCCGCGTTCAGTGGTGCGTCCACTGGTTGAGCTGTTTCACTGCTATTCGGTATCGATGGCCAAAATAGGATGCACAATCCTGTTGAAGCCTTCCCCAGCCACATAAGGACCGCGTAAACAAACCCTTTCCATAAGATCATGGGTTTCCACAATTTCAGGAATGGAATTGCCATCCCAACGGACGAGAAGAAGAGCGGGTTAAGGATACGCTCGTTGCATGTCTCGATATACCGTACGAAGACGCTTTCGAAATTGCTAGCGGAGAGACTTCGATCTGCGTTCCGCGTTGCGTCGTCTAAGTATCGCAAGGCACAGCCTGCTGCGAACGCGCCGAAAAGCATGCTTGACTCAGTATAATGGCCGAGTGAAAGCATGGCGCTGAGTGAAAGCGCAAAAATAAGTAGCAATACGCCGTCAAGGTATTTTGGCTGGAGTCGTGCTATGTTCTTGCAATACATTGGGCAGATGATCCATTGAACAACTGGAGGGGTGATGAGTGCCATTCCAGCGGATGCGACAACAGGTTGAAGGATTGTCCACGCAATTCCAGGTCCGGATCCATGTGCATGTCCGCCCGGCACGCTTATCCGCGAAACGACGGAAGCCATGATGAACCCGACGACATCGTCTAAAATCGCTGCTGAAAGGAGGACAGTGCCAATGCGCGTGGAGCGGAGGTCAATTTCTCCAGGTAGAGCAGACAGTATTGCGAAAGTGGTACCGAGGGAGGTAGAACAGAGAGCTGCGCCAGCTGTGAATCCTTGTAAAGGGGTGGATCTAAACATGAGGACGAAGGAGAGGAGGGAGAGGCTGATTGAAACTATGATGCCAATGAGGGCGACAAATATTGACAGAACCAGATTCTGCTTGAGGAGGTCGAGGCGTGTTGATAGACCTCCTTAGCGCGAGACAAATTTGAGTATCACTTTCATAACCCGGATTTGCCAGTGAAGGTACCTTGAAAAACGAGAAGGACCAATCCAAAGTTCCCCAGCTCTTGCAACGTTTGCAGCCAATCGGTTGGTAAGATATCTCCCAGGGGTGGAGGGCTATTTGGGCAACGAGACCACTGTAGATTAGATTATTTGCCAAGGATCCAACCACATTGAGGAGAAATATGAACGATCCCAAAATGAGCTGGTTGACAAGTGTGGATTGCTGATAATTATGAGTGCCTCCAGCCATTGCGACCACAGGTGCAGATAAATTCCCTATTTAACCGATCTTTGGAGGCCCGTCCTTAACTCAAGACATTTGGGTGAACTGTGAATGTTCGGTTCAGGTTACCGCAACAAGTTCCCTTCAATGTGACAGAACGTGACGCTTGCGATTTGCCTTTCGCGAACCTTACGTCAGTGCATCACTCTTTGAGTTGCCACCATGCCAAAGTCAAAGAAGAAGAAGAGGGTAAGGAGACGCGTTTTACGCGTTTTTATCGCGCTAAATTTCACTCTTAGGACAGTCCATACGAATTCGATGTCACCAGCACTCGACGGTGCGATACCTGTATGAGGGACGTGAGGATCGGACTGGGCGGAGAAGGGAATTGGAATCAACACGTCAAGAGCAGAGACCACCTTGCGATCCTCCATGTACTCAAGAACTACCACAAGATCTCGAACTTCTTTGGGGGGACGGATGCGCCAGATCCTCCAACAGCTACAAACGCACGCGTTTCATCAGCTCATTTCGGGCCACAACCTCACGCATTATTAACAAATCTGGAACAGTCTATCCCAAAATTCGACGAACTGTTGGATGAGAAACCTTTCGCCCTCCAGCCGGAATCTATGGGTAGCGAGGTAGTGCAATCTGCACAACCTTCCGTCACTTGCCACAATGATGAAAGACCGGACCGATGCATTGCCGAGGACAAATCTCGTGCGTTTGCCACACCACTTACAAACATCCACCGAGACCTCCTCGAAACCAACACACAGGCCCTCAGGTCATTAACTACTACCAACGTTATGCCAAACCCTCAGGCTCCCAACTCGACTTGCATCGCATCAGAGTCATCGTCTCATAGTCCGAAGGAATCCCAGACTTCTGTAGCAAATATCTGTGGGAGCTGTTTCCGTCGCATTGACGCTGATCCAATTGTGTGTGATGGTCTTTGTGGGCTTTCGGTAAGTGAGCAAGTGCACTTTCTCTTTTCTTCCTTTACTCACATGGATTTAGTATCACCCATGCTGCGTTGGTTTGTTTGTCAAGCACCCGAATCAACATTGGTACTGCCATGACTATTGCTATGTTAAACGATGAGTTAGAATTACTTACGGCCTGCAGATGGAAATATTTATGTTGCAACCTCCTCTACCATTTGTATTTGTTAGGGTTTCCGTTTCCTTACCGACTGTAGATTAGGGTTTAGTTATTGGAAATTGCTTGTCCTTCACTTTCATGATCACCCTTCCTCGTTCGCTCGCCATACTTTTCCTTGCAGGTTCTGTGTGCGCGTCTGCAGGCGACCGAGCACAAGATTTTCGGGACTGCACCGCACTGTGTCGTCAAACGAAATGTGACGCGTCAAATGAACCCCTTCCATTGGCTTTGCGTTTAACGATGTGGACTTGCAGCGATGACTGCGAGTACAGCTGCATGCACGTTGCCACGGACCTAGCAGAAGAAAGCGACACGCCCATACAACAGTATCATGGCAAGTGGCCGTTTTGGAGGTTCATTGGAATGCAGGAACCAGCTTCGGTCCTGTTCTCGTTACTCAACCTTTGGGCACACGTCCGTGGTTTAAAGTTAATCAGGAGGAAGATTCCTGCTAGCCATCCAATGGTACCATTTTATGTTTGGTGGTCTGTGGTGAACATGAATGCTTGGATCTGGTCTGCTGTCTTTCACACAAGAGGTGCGCCGCCGATTTGTGACCTAAGGCGGAATTTTGATCGTGGTGTAAAAACAGACAAACAGATTACAGAAAAATTAGACTACTTCTCTGCTGGTCTTGCTATCCTTTACGGACTTTATATGGCTGTTGTCCGCCTATTCTTCTTATACCCCAACCTAGACGGAAAGCGTCTCACCGCTGCCTCGCATTACGCCCCTTCAAGCCCCGCAAGACGTCCCATCCTTCGAATCTGGTCTATCATCTGCATTTTGGCATACATTGCACATATATCATACCTCGCCTTCCCACCACGTTTCGACTATACCTACAACATTGTCTTCAACCTTGCCATTGGGCTGGCGCACAATTTCCTATGGCTTTTATACGCTCTACCATCTTCTCTCACGATTTTTCGACGGTTCCCATCGCATGCGGTCGGGCGAACGTACAGGCCTGCGTTCGCGAGCAAGGCTGCGCTTTTTGTCATCCTCACGACGGCTGCAACAACACTGGAGTTGTTTGATTTCCCACCATGGCGGCGAACAATTGATGCACATTCGTTATGGCACCTCTCTACTGCGCCAATTGTGCAGTTGTGGTACAAATTCATGGTGCAGGATGCCTTGGATGACGGTTGGCGGATGGTAAAGGCTTGAAGGGTTACCTCGTTTCCTGTATGGCTGCATTCCTGTGACCAACTTAATGTTGATGTCAGTTGCCTCTCAACGACGGGTTTGACAATAATCCACCCCTTCCACCCCATTGGCGAATGCGAATCGGTACCCGTCTCGCACGCTTTGCTCGACTCTTCGGAACGGTCAACGTCACTATTTATACCTGTTTTATTTCCGATCGTCTATTCAAGAACTTTTACCAAGCCGTCCATCTATTTCAACGAATGTTCCACACAATACGTGCCACTACTACCCCCATGCTCACCCCAACCTAGCCTTGCAGCACTTACACTCGGCCGACTTTTCGGCTTTCACTCTCGAACGACACATACATTCCGAAATACTGGGGAGTGAGGAGGATGGGAAATCGTTGTAACCATCGCGGCCGTTAATTAACTTCATCTGATCCCGTGGCCACTAACAGTGGCGCACATCGTCATTCTTGCGATCATACACCATTCACTCAGGATTCAACGACAGAACGACGCGTCGACGGTCTTCACACAGGATCCCTAGTTCCCACCATCCGTCAGCCAAGCGTTTCGGATGCTGAAACGCCGAGGCGTTTTACAACCCAACCGTCATGGTGCTGACGACGAAACTGTCGGCTTGTCGTAGAGATTTGCGAGGACAGACAGATAAGATAACAGTAACCGAAGTAGAGGATATGATACACCCTAAATGCTTATTGATTGTCGAAAACAGCTGTGCCTACCGACCATCGGACACTCAGGAATCTGGGTGTGTCCGAAGAATCTCGGCAAGCCAATCATATTGCCGGGTTTTGGCTCACACGAGGGAAGACCGACACTCCAACAGAGTGATTCCGTGCTACTTGAACCCACACCGCCGTTTCCGCTCCATTAGGTGCCAAGATACTGGTAGGTTCTCGTCCGTCAGCATTAGGACGATGAGCCTGATTGTTCGGAGTGAACTCACCGATCAGGGAATCTAAAGTGTCCATGACGGACGGTTGTATTTCGAGGGAGGGCTCCTGGGATATTTTAATTATTAGGAGGAAGCGTTTGTGACTTCGGTAGACGGCGACAGGGCGGGGGTCTCCTTGCATCACGAGCTAGTGATTGAAATTGGTAAGGAATTAAATTATCAAGCCATTGTGTGATACAAACCTCCAAACAATCCCTTCGAACACACCATTCATACTGCTTTCCATCCTTTCCCTTAAACTTTGCGCTTTTACCGATGCTAAACATCTGCGGTGTTATCTTTCGCAAATTTAGGTTCCAGATATAAAGACATACGCAGCATTCTCGTCCTGATGCAGGAACTCGTCCGTTGATCGGAACTGTTCGCCGCGAAGGCGCAATGAGATTGGTTTCTCCTGCTCATTCTTAATCTCCGCGACGACTTCGAGCTGTTTCGATACGTGATCCATTTTCCGCACACGAGTCAGTGACGGCTCCCATTTCGGTGTAACGATCTCGTAGTATATCACGTCTGACGAATTAGATATCACGACATTATGGATGCTTGAAGTAGTGAAGGAGAGCCGCTGAGCCATTTTGGAAGGAAGTTTGGACGTTTACAAGAACACCGCCGAGCTCCCAAGCTTTATAGTGCATAGATGAAAGGCCAGGTTCGCACATATAAGATCCACTCTGAGCACATCCAGGCGAGTCTCGGCTGGTACACTATTTTGGAGTTAACACGCTTCTCATGCTTTCAAACACCCGAGTCGTGCCGAGCGTTGTGGGGGAGATGTTGACACAACCTGGGAATGTTTGATAACTTGGCTTCTAAATATTAGGGTGCAAGCTTGGCCGCAGTCCGCTCCATAATCCAAATGGTATTCCCAATGCCAGATGCTTGTCAAGTATTTAGAAGTTCAGAAGACCGGCCTTACAGGTTTCCAGTGTAGCCGCGGTGATGAAAGGATGGTGAAATTTGTGACCATGACTGGTCACGTTTCCCAGCTCTGCTTGCTTCTGGAAAAATTGACGCAAAGTGTCTCGCGACTCTAAACTGGCCCTAGATTAGCCGTAGGCTCGCATTCGATCCCAAATTTCGCAGGGAGTCGTGGAGCAATTGGTTACACATCATGTTGCGCGGAAATTCTATCCGAATACTCACAGGTTCATTCATCACCTCAAAACCTCTCGCTCACTTTGTGCTGAAATTTTTCGTCGTGGTAGGAAATAGCCACCCTGAGCTCGCCCAAGCTGTGGCCGAGCGGTGAGCTGCGACTTTACACAGGTCTTACGCGGTCTACGGACCGTTAACGCCGATATGCCATAGGCTCAACATCCCTCTCACCCCCTGTATCGTGAAGAAATTCTCCAACGGCGAGACGAACGTCAAAATCGGAGAGTCCGTGCGTGACGAGGATGTTTTTATTTTGCAGTCGGGCTCCTACGATGTGAACGATAACTTGATGGAGCTGTTGATCCTCATCTCGGCATGCAAGACAGCGTCGGCACGCCGTATCACGGCTGTCATCCCCTGTTTCCCATACGCAAGGGTGGACAAGAAAGACAAGTCCCGTGCGCCGATTACTGCGAAGCTCGTCGCGAATATGTTGGTTGTCGCTGGCTGCGATCACGTCATCACCATGGATCTGCACGCCAGTCAGATCCAGGGATTCTTCGATATTCCGGTTGACAACCTCTATTCCGAGCCCCTCATGATGGGTTACATAAAGCGAGAGATAGAAGGCTGGCAATCGGGAATTGTGGTCAGCCCCGACGCTGGTGGCGCCAAACGGTTCGTGTAAATTTACGGCCTACGGCCTAGTACTAACAATATTTATCATACCAGCGCGACGGCCGTTGCGGACAAACTTGGTTTAGAATTTGCCCTTATTCACCGACAACGCGATGGCAAGAGCGAAAACTCTCCAGAAAAAATGGACATTTTGGTTGGAGACGTCCGCGACAAAGTACGTCAAATAAGTTTGCACTATCACGGTAGTTCGTTGATCGTACACCAGGTTGCTATTCTCGTTGATGACATGATTGACACTGGGAATACATTGGCCATGGCAGCCAGAACCCTGAAAGATAAAGGTGCGAAGGCAACGTACGCAATTGTCTCTCATGGTGCGCTATACATTGCATGTATTCTATGTACTGTGGTGTTAACACGCAGGCAGGTCTGCTGTCTGAAGCAAACATGGGCCGTATTCAAGAGTTGCCAATAGAGCGTCTCGTCGTATGTTGTCTTTTTCCTGGAAATACGCGTTGGTATTAACACTGCTACGTAAACCTAGGTTACCAACACCATTCCGCAGAAGCAGCACTGCGCCAATTGCCCAAAACTAACCGTGATAGACGTGAGTCCGACCATCGCAGAAAGCATCAGACGAACGCACAATGGGGAAAGCATAAGTTTATTGTTCGGAGAATGGGCGGGAGGTGGAGGAATGTACTAGCTACCCAGATCGCCGTTGCTTTAGTGGAAGTTATCGTCTCAGAAGACTCTGTACACTTCGCTATCAATAGAACAGAAAACACTTTTAGAATTTTTATTATTATATGTAATTTTGCTCCATTTGCGTGTGTTTGTTTTTGGTGGCTATTGTGGCGTGAACTGCGCTTAGTCATCCATCTGCACCCTTTCCAGTGAACGTGAAGCATCCAGTCGACAACTTTGTTGATTCTACTGTACCACAAGTTAGATCATCGGAAACCCACGGAAAAGAAATTGAAAGCCTCATCTGTAACCTCCTCTTTGTTGCTTGCCGTGTCTGTGTGCCCCATTGCGAAGTCCCAACTTGTTCGACTCTGTTGGCATTCTAGATTGACATATTTTATTATCAACGCGTTCTACACACCACACGAGGCTATCGTTCTTCTATATACTCCAATACCTCCTTTTTATTAAGAATCTGGGCTCTTGAAGTCGGCCTCATGGCACGCTCATTGCTCCATACTTTTTCGGATTCCAAACACTTCGAAGATCGTCGCGGGAAAGGCTACGCACAACCGATCACAGAACGCATCAAAGTTAGTGTTGGTTATTCTTGATCATTAATTTTGATACATTTAGTTGCTATAGTCCCATTCTCGTCCGATTGTCTCTTATTATTTCCCAAAAGGTGTCGGAGAACATCATTACGGGGTATGTGACAACACTAACATTTTCTGGGCGGGAAGCCTCATCATCTCACTTTTCAATTAATTGATAGGAAAGGCACCCAATGAAACCCCACAGACTCACACTTACCAATGCGCTCGTCGTCGGATACGGTCTCGACAAGCAGATTCACCAATTTTATAGCCCAAGAGCGGCGACACAAGAAGAATTAGAAGCGTACCATGATCATGAATACATTGATTTTCTATCTAGGTAAGAAATCTCTTCGTTGCGTATTTTGTAATACCAGTTCTGATTTTATGTATCTGCAGAGTGACGCCGGGGAATCAAAATGAGATGAAGCATCTTATCGAAACGTTTAACTGCGTCGAAGACTGCCCGATCTTCGCTGATATGTACGACTTCTGTCGGATGTACGCCGGCGCATCGCTTGCTGGAGCAAGGAAACTATGCGCTGGTACTACGGATATCGCTATCAACTGGTCTGGTGGCTTGCATCACGCAAAACGCGGAGAAGCAAGTGGATTCTGCTATGTCAATGATATTGTCCTTGCCATTCTCGAGCTACTAAGGTATGTTGAGAACGAGGATCGTATTTGGCTCATATTAATGCCTCGATAGATACCATCCTCGCGTTCTTTACATAGATATCGACATCCACCACGGTGATGGTGTTGAGCTGGCATTCTGGAACTCAAATCGTGTCATGACAGTTTCCTTTCACAAGTATACTGGTGACTTCTTTCCTGGAACTGGTCGTCTGGATGACAACGGGAACGGACTTGGGAAACATTTTTGCCTGAACGTGCCTTTGCAAGACGGCATCGATGACGATTCGTACTTGGCAATATTTAAAACCGTTATTGATGACACCGTCACGTCGTTTAGACCGTCGTCGATTGTCTTACAATGTGGTGCAGATTCTCTGGGATGCGATCGGTTAGGCGCCTTCAATTTATCCATCGCGGCCCATGGTGAATGCGTGAACTTTGTGAGGAAGTTCAACGTTCCTTTACTTGTGCTCGGTGGAGGCGGGTACACGGTTCACAATGTCAGCCGTTGTTGGACATACGAGACATCTGTTCTCGTCGGTGCTGAGGTGCCAGACGAGCTTCCGATGACGATGTACGACGCATGGTTTGCTGACGATTACACATTGCACCCCACGATCGTCGGGAAGGTCGACAACCTGAACTCTCCAGCATCGCTGCAACGCATCACATCAAGCATCCGCAACAAGTTACGATATCTTCAGGGTGCACCGAGCGTTCAGATGCAGGAAATTCCACCAGATTTGGCTGGATGGTTACAGGATGAGGAGCGGAATCCCGAGGAGAAGGCGGAAGAGGAAGGGACGAGCCGCGCAGGGGAGTATCGACAAGAACCGTCGAAACCCATGAACGACTTCTTTGACAGCGAGACGGACGTCGATAAAGATGAGGACCCTATCTCGACACGGGGTAGAGGGACGAGTACGGTTCGTCGTGCGAGAGGAGGTCGGAGGCGAGGAAGGGGCAGAGGTAGAGGAGTGGCGGCTGCCAGTGCGCCTGTGATGGGCGGGGATGCGGAAGCTGATGACACGGAAGAGTCGACGCCGGCTCCGGGGGCTAGATCACGCGGTCGTGGGCGAGGGCGAGGTCGCAGAGGTCGGGGCCGAGGGAAAGCACAAGTTCGAGATAAGGAGAATACGGAACCAGATCCAGAGCTTGAGCCAGAAACCCCGACGCAACCTGTGGAATTGGACATTGATACTTAAGGTCAATCGGCACTTTTCGTGATAGCCTTGAATTATATTCAAGTACTCGCACTTAGGAATGCAGTCTAATGTCATACGCATGCTGGACTCTGAGATACTCACGACGGACTACGCAAACAAACAGTGACCCTCAGACAGACGCCACTCGCACATCATCGTTACGTCGCGGTGCCCCCGCCCTGTTTTCAACCGAGTTGTGCCCATTTTCGTTTTCATAATCTCCGCGAAATAGTCGGTTGTATCATGGTTCCTCTCGATGCCACGTGTGTGTGTGTGTTGCCTAGGGATCTCGGGTCGACGAATTCCGGAGATCTTGGTCAGTCTTATAAACCCGACAAGTGACAGCACACAGCATAAGAAGTGCAAACAATACCAATGGATTTTAGTAATACATCAAGACAGGTATTTGAACAATTTGGTCGCAAAAAAATCGGGGATCAATCCCACGGGAAGATAATAAGCGGAAAATCATCACTCGGTACAACACCCCTTGCATAGGCTCAACTGTGGCCATCACAAAGGAACCAACAAACATAATCCCCGGGAGGGTTATCAAAAGTACTGCGTCTGAAGCATTATCAAGAAGAAGAAGATAAACGACAGCTGTGAACGCGCAGAGAGTGATCGGCTCTGTGGCGCAAATCAGAAAGGTCAATACTATTGAATCAAAAAATAAATAAAATCAATTGAGGATGTGTGATTATGCTTGCGGAGTCGGCGCACCGATGACACCACATCGCTCGAGACTCCCAAGTATTAGGTTGGTAAAATGCGTGTCAGTGTTTCGGTGGGGTGCACTGTTCGTTGAGTATGTGAATGGCACTAACGCTGAACCTGGGCCTGTTGAACCCACTTGGCGGCAGTTCTGAGAAGGTCACGGTACGCCACTGTCATTATGTGCGAGAAGAGGCGAAAGAGAGCGGCAGTGGTGTAAAACCCTATCATAACCACCACAATTGCCGAGAGAGCGACCCTTTTTTATAGCTGTTGATTGGTTTGGGTTCACGGCCCAGGACGCTTTCCACGGTATCTGAGATATTGTAACGTGGCTCGAGGCAGACAACCAAAACAAAACACATGGGACCGAGACATAAGCAGAGCAGGACCGCTGTCTCCAAGAAAAAGAATGCTGCGCGATGGGAGGTGAGATATGCGGAATCGGCGAATAGTAGGCGAGCGCACGCAGAACGACACAAATCTTCAGGAACTTGGAGATAGGGTCTGTCAAGTCTGCGCGAAGGAACCATGCTACCAGCCATGGTGGATTCTGCACTTGCTCGTACTTGCCGACACAAAATAAGCTGCAATTAAATGAGTAAGATGACGAAGATCGGTCGATCAAAGTAAGTAGCAGGACAATATTCCAACCACACAAAGAACACCGTCTAATATGTTTGGACTCAGAGAGTGTCCCTGAGTCGACAGAGCGGTTTGATTAACCCGAAGATAGTCGCTGTCCCGACGACAGATAGCCAATAGGGGGTGATTGGTGGATGCCGTCGAGAGCTTAAGGCAGCGTCATCTCTGTGACCGATGGACTCGGAATGCGGGTCTTCACCAACCATCGGTGGTTGGTTCAATTCGAGGTCAAGGTTATCAGACATGTTAGGCATTCCAGGTTGTAGTCTTTGTGCAACATTGGGGCCACGAAGAAGCACAGCCTGTCCGAAGCGCTGAAGCGCGGTGTGATCATGATCAGGTACCGTTTTTAGACAAGCGCTCGTTACCAATTTGTATTGACTGCTTCAGGGCCACGCAGATGTCTGAAGCTGCCAGTTTCTTTTCTTCCGCCATTTTTCATTCTTTACGACCCCGAATACGCGGGCATGGACTCGAAGTCGCGTGGAGTCGGCAGTTCCAAGCGACGATCGAATAGTGCAAGCCGTGATACCACTGCGAATCCAACTGAAGGATACCCTCCACGTTCTTTCAGCAGACCGGAACCAAAAGCTTCGGGAGGCTCACAGCAGCCCACGACAGCTCCAAGACACCCATCGAGGGCCAGTTCTTCGCGGGTTGACGCCCCAGAAAGTGGTATAATCCAACCACAACGGATACTCGTGCCTGAACCTCTGGTAGAGTCTGCCAGTGGTCAAGGGTCGGACGACTCGGATGCAACCACGCGTCCGCCGCCTGTACCACCAAACCCACATACGGGCTCGCGATCCAATGGCCAGATTGGTACAGGTCCCCAACCAGGTCCTGTAGTTCAGGATAATCTGTTCGAATGGGTGGGCAGTTTCTCCCCGCCAGATGGTGCAGTCCCGACCACCGGTAATAGCACAGATCCTACATTGGCCGCGCAGACTCCCCAACGTGTCCAATTCTACCCAGTTTATCCCATCATGCCTACGGCACGTATGCAGACGATGCCAACGGAAACTGTGCAAGGGAATGGTTCACAAATACAAGGAAATTATACCACCATTCCTGAAGTCTACCACACGCCTCCTTCTGAGCCCCAAGAACCAGCGCCCGCTGAGGCCAGCAGTGGACCGTACCGTTACCGCCCCCGACCCTTCCGTCATGGATCTCACGGACCGAAACATCAAACAAACCTCGCAATGCACTTACTCGATCAACTCATGCGCCAAATCTACATCCACATTCTTTTGCGAATCCCATCAATATATTTTACGCGTGTTTTCAAGCTATTTGAGCGTCCAGAGCGGATTGGGACATTTATGCGTGGAGACAGTGTCATCCCTTCGTATGGTGCCGTGTACATCCCTGAGAACCGCTGGGGAGACTTCGTGCATACTGTGATGAAGGAGTGGAAAACACTGAATGTCGTGGCCGTTCTCGCACTTTCGTGAGTTTCTCGTCATTTCAGCGCATCACTCGGACCATTAAACCTCGAACTTTTCTTAGTGCCATCTTAACGCTCCTGCAAATCAGCGACGTCGCGAATGGTGTCATCACGCGGACTACCGCACTCGTCGCTCTGATTTGTTCGATATGGGCACTGATATTCGGGTGTCTTTACATTCTACGTTTCGGGACGATGGATACTGATGAAAAGGCGCAACGTTGGGCCAAGGTACGTTTCCGGCTTGTTGCACTTTATTCCTCGTGGCTTTTGAGTCCTGACGGGGAATCGGCAGGCCACACGCGCTACAAAAACGAAGATATTCTGGAACGTATGGGTCATGTTGGCGATGCCGGCAGTATGGCTGTCCTGGTCCGTAACCTCGGTAACTTGAGACCATTTACCCACTCACGTTCTCTCAAGGTCCATTATAGCGTTCTGCGCGTCGATCCTCGCATACGTCTGGACAACAGGCAGCAACACCGATAACCCCACCCTCCCATCCCGCCACGCGGATCTCGGCCCTCGTATCCTCATATCAGCGATTTTCGGCGTCGGGCTGGTATACTTGGGACTCATACTCCAGACATTCCAGGCGTATGGGGATGAGGACAAGGTCTGGTCGACGACGTCTCCGTATATCCCGATCGGTGGCCGTTCAGGCGGATGGTCACAGCCCGTCGTAGTCCAAGTTCCCGGCCTAAATGGTGTGTTATCAAATATTTCGCTGACCGATGCTCATTTCTGACTGATGTAGCCATCCCGCCGCCTGTGCCTGCACCCAACGCGACTCTTGGGAGAGTACGTGCGCTGTGGACGTTCGCTGCCACCGAATGGGGTGAGCTTGGCTTTGAGAAGGGAGATATCGTCGATGTGGTAGATCGTAACTACAAGGACTGGTGGCGCGGACGCCTGAACGGGAAGACTGGGGTATTCCCTGCCAATTACGTCGTAAGTTTTAAGCAACAGCCAGTGTCATCCGTGATCGTATCCCAATAACCTCCAATACCAGGAATCTCTGCCAGACTCGGATATGGTTGCAGGGTACGACGTGAAAGTTGCCGACGAAAAACCCGGTACGACTGCAGTCCCACCGCAAGGACAGACTCCCAAGGACGCAAGGCCGGAGCCGACACCGCAAAAAGTCATCGCGCATGTGCGCGCTTTGTTTTCATTCGACGCTGAAGATTCAAGAGACCTCGCGTTTAAGAAAGGCGATATTATAGAGGTGACGGAACGGACTGATAAGAATTGGTGGACTGGCCAGCTGGGTGGTCGGTCGGGGATCTTTCCTGTCAGCTATGTTGTACGTTAATACCCCCTCGTGTTGTCTTTCCGATCCTCATCGTTTTTTTCCCCGCAGACAGGACTAACGTATTCGACCGTCGTTCCTACAACGAGGGCAAGCTTAGATGCTACCACCATACCGGGCGTCAAACGTGTTCGCGCACTGCGCGGGTCGGACCCGCCATACGAGCCTAACCTTGCGTTCGAAAAAGGCGACGTGATCACGGTGCTGGAACGGAAATACGACGACGGTGGTTGGTGGGTCGGTCAGTTGGGCGATCGGACGGGCATATTCCCGCTGAGTCATGTCGTGCGTCTGCGAATATTATGTTTTACTTGGTGATTGAATGCTGATTTTTATATGTTTTGGATGGAAGGAAATCTTGCCGGAGGAGACGAGTGCGAAAGGCGTTGCTAATACAGCCCAACAGCCGGAGCATTCGCAAGAGGCAGCGGCAAAGAGCGTCCACCCCTCTTCGATGAGCAAGAACGAGTCAGGCGCAGACGTTTCGCCGCGTCCTACTGGTAAACATAAATCCTAAGCGTCGCGGAGTAATTCTTCGCTTTGGACTTGTTCGATTACTGTACCAAGCTCATCTGACGGACCCGGACTTTCTTATACCCTTTGGTTTTATGGACAATCTGCTAATCGAAAATACCCCATGTCCCGGATAATGACAATAAATCCTATCTCCCTATGTGACAGCGTGTTCGGTGATGCAATGGGGACGATGGGACACGTCACATCGTAAAATGTCCTGCCAACGCTTCAGTCTGAGTGGCGGTAGATTGTTTGGCCCTATTTGACCTGCCACGTATCTGGAAACCAGAAATTCTTGTGAACAAAACTCATCGTCTTCTGTACCATACACCATGTCGGGCTGTAAGTAAACTTCAAATCTCTAGAAAAAACTGAAAGTTGACTTAAAATTGAACAGTTCGGTTTTTGAACCTCGTACGGCCGTTTCTGCCCATTTTGCCCGAGGTTTCCTCGCCAGACCGCAAAGTGCCATTCAACCAAAAAGTGCTCTGGACGGCGGTGACGCTCCTCATTTTCCTCGTCTGCTCACAAGTCCCGCTCTATGGCATCATGAGCTCAGATTCGAGTGACCCGTTGTACTGGATGCGAGTTATCCTTGCGTCGAATCGCGGTACTCTCATGGAGCTGGGGATATCACCTATCGTCACGAGCGGGATGATCATGCAGCTTTTGGCGGGTGCCAATTTGATCGAGGTTGATTTTAGTTTGAAGGAGGATAGGGCACTGTTTGGTGGAGCTCAAAAACGTACGTCTGTTTTCGTGATACAAGTTGTTTACCGATCTGACTTCTTTTCTGCAATCGCAGTTTTCGCACTCATTATATCTCTTGGTCAAGCTACCGTCTATGTTCTCACTGGTCTTTATGGTGCTCCTTCATCCCTCGGCCCAGGAGTCTGCCTTCTCCTCATTCTTCAACTGGTCTGCGCTGCCCTCATCGTCATCCTCCTCGACGAGCTCCTCCAAAAAGGCTACGGTCTCGGCTCCGGAATTTCTCTCTTCATCGCCACGAACATCTGCGAATCCATCGTATGGAAGGCATTCTCGCCCACCACCGTTAACACCGGTCGCGGACCCGAATTCGAAGGTGCCGTCGTCGCGCTCTTCCATCTCCTCTTCACGTGGAACGACAAGGGCCGTGCGCTCCGCGAGGCATTCTGGCGCGACAGATTGCCGAACGTCATGAACCTCGTAGCGACTGCGGTTGTTTTCGGCGTCGTCATCTACTTGCAAGGTTTCCGCATCGAAATTCCCGTCAAGAGTAACAAGTTTCGTGGGCAGAGAGGAAGCTACCCGGTCAAGCTGTTCTACACGAGCAACATGCCAATCATGTTGGAGTCTGCGCTGACGAGTAATGTGTTCATCGTGTCGCAGATGTTGGCGACGCGTTTCCCGGATAACTTGCTCGTCAAACTGCTCGGCGTGTGGGAGGTCAGTCTCTTCGTTTCCCCACATTTATTCTGATAATTGATAAAAATGTGTATAGCCCCTGGAGGATTCCCCGCAACTGTCGGCCGTCTCTGGGATCGCATACTATATGTCACCGCCGCATACTTTGCGTGCAGCCCTGCTCGACCCAATTCACACCGCCATTTATATTACTTTCATGATCACAGCCTGCGCTCTCTTCTCCAAAACATGGATTGAGGCGGGTAGTTCCCCTCCCTTCACCCAATTTGTGCTGACCATCCATCACAGATCTCTGGCTCTGGCCCTCGCGACGTTGCAAAACAGCTCAAGGATCAACAAATGGTGTGTACCATCCCTACGTATTACCAGTCATATGTTTACTCATCGGCGAAACTATGTAGGTTATGGCCGGTCATCGCGAGGGCTCGATGTACAAGGAACTCAAGCGCGTCATCCCGACAGCAGCTGCATTCGGTGGCGCGATCCTTGGCCTTCTCTCCGTCGCCGCTGACCTCATGGGTGCGCTCGGAAGCGGCACCGGTATCCTCATGGCAGTCACTATCATCTACAGCTGTACGTCTCTCCATCTCTTTCTATCCTGTCTATAACACCACCTGCTGATATTTTTCTCTTTTTTTACAGACTGGGAGATCGGAATGCGGGAATCTGGTGGACCTGAGATGGCTGCATTTGGTGATCTGATGTAAAATGCAGCTCCATCACCGTCATGAAAGGGGAGGGATTGTGGTAGTACCCGTTGTGCCCTGCCGAAACAGGGATGGGCTGGCCGCCGTAAAAGTGGAGGAGCAATTTCGAATATAATATTTCCCTCACATCATCCATCTGTATGGTATCCGATAATGAGGGTCGTACTACGAGGTGGCTTGATTTGCGTTGTCTGAGGTATTTAAGAGAGCGACTGTCTTCGCTCGTGTACGGTATGCTTTAGGAGACTGTCTGAAGGGATAGGTACCCTTGTACAGAGAAACGCGTGACAGATTGTGACACTGTGACCATTTACTTTCTAGCTTTCCAGTTGATGGCAAATGGAGCGGTTCCAAGTCCTTCTGTCTATTCGACTGTTCCGTCGGAAATATGGCGAAATATATTCGCATCGGCCAGCGAAACTGTAGAACCCATGGACGACCACAGCGTAGCCATCGATCCACTCATTTTTCGATTTCACATGTGTTGTCCTACCACTGTCGAATCGACCCAGTACAGACTCATGTTTGTCTCAAAATACTTCAATGCATTAGCAACCGAATTCTTCCTGCAGAGATTCACGATCTGCGGCACAAAACAGCTCACTCTGCTGTACAAATGTCTCCGAGAACCATCGAACCTTGCGAGTAACTTCGCGAGATGGACACGGAGATTCGACTTTAAATATCATGTAATTGGGGTTCGTAATCGCAAAAGGACACACCTGGACACCTTGCCATTCGTATTACGAACTTGTCGGGATTTGACGCATCTCATCATCGAACTGCCAAGCACTGTTCTCATGGACGGTGAAACCATCTTGAACGCATGTTTGGAATCATGTCGTGTCTTAGAAGTGTTGCATTGGGGCGTGCAGTGTCCCATTCCAGTACACAAGTTTATCTCCGCATTCCACAACATACGAATCCTGAGGCTGACGGACGACTATTCGTTCATTCCCCCATTTTCGTCCTCGCCTTCCCAATCTCAGTCAGTCGAATTCCCATTCTTGCACACAATCGAAGGCCGAGATTTTGACTTCTCATTCCCTTTCAACGACGTTTCCCTTCCTTCCTTATCCACTGTCCACATTCGCAACGACAACTATTTCGATGTGCATGCGTGGTCCCAATCCCGCATCCACGAGTTCGCACAGGTGCACGGAGAACGTATTACAACCCTAACAATGGTGGGAGTCATTGGGAAACACCATGGTCCAGAAGCTGTGCCGTTCCTTCGCCAATTGACAACGCTCCAGGAACTTATAGTTGATGTCACAGATCTCTTGCATCTACAGTCCTATGAGTATCTCATCCATCCACATTTGGTTCGGCTTGGATTGACCAACCAGCGCCAAGGGATTCCATGGGACACAAGAGATGATTTTCGGGCTGCTTTACTGGCAAGGTTGAAAGCCTATTTTCCTGCCTTGAGAGTGTTACGTTGGTTTGGTGATTTGCACATTCCTTGGGACGCCAAAGATCAGGATGGCTTGGAGGGAACGGAGGGAATCCGCATTGAAAGCGGAACTGGCGAACAATTGAAACTCTCCTGGTTGTCAATGCGTTCAGGGAATTCGGTGTGTGCCGTTAGTTCATCATGAACGATCTCAAATCTTGACAACTCCCAGGTAAATGATGGAAATATTGAATATATTGCGAATTTATTCGATCCACACCCAAGCGACGGAGTGCTCGCACAGAACTGACCCACTCACGATTAATATAACCGGCTCATTTTACCACACGAGAGCCAGTTTGGCGGAAGATTGGCAACACCTAGGAGTACCGTCCAATTGGAATTGGTGGACGATCTGACACGCACTTCCAAATTTGGCCTGGTGCCGTAAATTTCCTCTTCCCGTCCTAGGAAAGTCATTAAGGTGGAATCCGTGGATGAGGGCATGGAGATTGTGATCGACAACGTAGAGGTCGAAGGCTAGACTTTGATTGACTCGCAGCGCCGTAAAGCTGGATAGCGGCGAACGGACATTATGACGATGATGCAGGGGTTTGTCATTCTCCAGCCCGCCCTCTTTCGAGGGAAGTTTCACTTTCCCACAGCAATCGGAGCCGCATTTACTGGACTGCAAGGAGCCACGCAAAAAAAGTCCAAAACGTCCTGTAGGCGGTCCCTGCTCCAACTGGAAATCAAAAGCAAAAAATTCAATTCATTCAGCTTTGGCGAGTTTCTGTATAATAGCACAGGTAAAAGCGACATCCATGCGCGTCTCTAGCAACGACCACTCCCTGGTCTCCCATTCACCCGGTCCATCTGGTCAGATATTAAATATATCAATTGCGGTGGAGCAATGATGAACACCTACACAGCGGGACCAGGGATCGGGTATGCACCAGTTTTGTCTACCAAACAAATTGAAAATCCGTCGACGAAATGAAAATGCTGTTGAGAATAAAATGCTCACTGGCGGTGTAAAGATCCCAAACGACTCCAGGTGTCGATGGTGTGTAAGCACCAGGGAACGAAACGAAGGAAGTTGGGAGCTTGGTGCCGGTACCTGTTACTTGGACTTGGAGGCACGATGGGTAGAACTGTGCACCGCTGCAAATGACATGGCGTTCATTTTGGGTTACGGGTGAGTGGGGATAGAGACTCACGGGTAGACGTAGGCACTGCAATCGAAAATCAATCAATGCGCATTATGCAGAATAGTCAGTGATGGACTCGGTCCGACGCACCTGTGCAATGCAATTATCTCATGCCGGATGATATATTGCCCCGCTTTGAGAGTTGCGGGTATCGTGAACGTATAAATGCTATTAGAGGCTGTTAGCAAATCTGTCGCAGCCCACTTTCCATCCGCTGTTTTGCCGGACTGGTCAACTTTGAACCATACTGCCCTGTGTATGAAAGAAAATTTCATATCAATAACATATCATTTTATTTGGTTATAAGCAAAGAGTAGAAAATTGGGAGGCGAGAGAGTAACGGAGCTTACGCAGTTCCAGGGTTCCATTTCGTTATGTCAGATGGCGCACGAGCCATGTATGTAATTACCGGTCCCTTTGATGGGATTGTGAGTCGGGAATGTATAAGTCAAAGTTGGATTGGATTAAATACGAACTGCGTGAGAGGCAGGCCATGTTGTCCAATTGAGGTGTACTTGCGAACCAGCGGCAACCGTAGCGAAAATGGGTGCAGGTGCGCTGCCGACCTGCCCCCCGCCTGAATACCCATTGCATTGTATACTGTTGACATTCACGTTAATTGTTAGTCCGAACCTTTACATGTCAATCGATTGGGGGGGACCGGAATGACGCACTCGATCAAGGATACATCAGTGACAGGACCTGTGTGTTTCGTGGTCATCAGCACACGGTGGAGTTTGGGTAGGCATATGTGTTATATGGATATGCGACTAACCGTTCCCGGGAATCTTTCGAATGATACGTGCAGGTGGGGCAGGGTAGTAATATGGATCGCTGTATGGTAAATATCCAGTGTAATGGGTGGTGCCAATAACTACGTCTTGGACGTAGCCATGAGCTTTGACGGTAGTGATGGTACTAAAGAATAAGGAGGCTAGGATGAGGGACGACGTGAACATTGCAGTATTGGCGAAGGGAGCTTTGGTGTTCCTTTCTCTTCGTCAAGTTATATGTGGCGAGGCAATTGAGCGTGTCACAGGATACGACGGATTAGCTGTTCAACATTAAGTGTAGCGACGAGCATCCGACGAAATGCAGTTGCTGACATAGTCAATACAGTAAGGTCTCCATGAGCCAGCTTTCATCGTGAAGCATGGAAAGATTCTTCCGCTCGCAGATCCGGGGGATAGAAGACGCGAAGTGCCAAGACTCCGTCAGTGGTGGTTTCCCCGGATTTTCCTACCGTAATTTTACTTCCAAGCGAAATTTGGTGAAGAAATGCTGTCCATGGCGAACTTGAACACCCACAACAGTACATAAAGCGCTTGGGAATCGAAGCTATTGCCACCTCAGCTTTTGCAGTTTTGAAGTTCAAGGCACATAGTCCCAGTTTCCAGTAATGCTATATCGGAGTGTCGAACAGGAATGTTTTTGTTTATGCACGGAGTTCCCTCTCTTATAATGATAGTACGAGCTCTTGTGACTTTATCTTGTTACGCCACGAGACGTCTCCAATTGACTTGTACATTGAGTATACAGACCCCTATATGTCTCAAGAGCTACCCAGCCAGATGCCGAAGTTACTGCAACACTTGTCGGTGCACTGAATGAAGAGGACAAGGTCAGAGGAGCATCGGCCCGGATTCCGCGTTGAA
This sequence comes from Rickenella mellea, assembly GCA_004355085.1. Taxonomy (NCBI): domain Eukaryota; kingdom Fungi; phylum Basidiomycota; class Agaricomycetes; order Hymenochaetales; family Rickenellaceae; genus Rickenella; species Rickenella mellea. Next base: position 296,884 of record ML170190.1, read on the forward strand.
CACTCCGGGAGTCCGGGCCGAGATCTGTTTACGACGCCGTTCATGACATCGAACTTCCATCACCATGTTTTCCAAGATGTCTTCTACAAGTTGGCGTGTTTTGCTCATCTCGACCCCCATCGCCAGGATCTGGAAATTTTGGACTTACTAGCCATGATCGATCACGAATTTGGTGACCTTTTGTTCAGGCTGTGTTGTGGACATACAGTCACCGGCGCTCACCGACATTTACATCAAATCTGATTTTGAACAATCACGTCCATGTCAAACACTCTGTCCGAGCCGCCCCCATCCCCATCCCCATCTCAACAGAAACGTGCGTTATGTCGTACTTTCCATGTGTGGTTGTTTCTAATAAACTCTCCTGACGTTAGCCATTTCCAAATGGCTCAGAGGAGCACTGATAGGAAAGGGAACACACGGCTGCGTTTACCTTGGGATGGATTCCACGACCGGAGAGATTTTGGCCGTGAAACAAGTTGAGATTCATCGGAATGGCGGTCGAGATGATTCTATGCAGACGAGTGCCGTCGAAATACTCAAGCTACAGTGCGACATCCTCAAGGATCTGGACCACCCGAACATCGTAAAATGTTTGGGATTTGAACAGACGTCGGATTTCGCTAACATGTCCGTGGTACTATTCATGTCGGTAGTCCCGCAACGTGACGTTAATAATTTGCATTCCCCAGGTTTATGGAATACGTCGCTGGACCATCCCTGGCCGAATTGCTGCGCGAATACGGGAAATTTGAAGACGGATTGGTTCGAACTTTCACGGGGCAAGTTTTGGAAGGTTTGGAGTATTTGCATGACAAAGGTATCATACACCGAGTATGTATTCTGCATTCACTTCAGTATTCTTTCTTAAAAAGAAATTTCCTGAAGGATTTGAAAACCGACAACCTCCTAATCGGCCCATCTGGCCACATCAAAATTTGTGACTTCAAATGTGCTATGAAAGCGAACGATATCCATGTCAACGACATTCTGTCTCGTGCTGAGATGCAAGGCTCGGTTTTCTGGACGACCCCAGAAGTTATCCAAGCTGAAAGCGACGGCGCACACCAAATTGGGTACAATGAGAAGGTCGATATTTGGAGCTTGGGATTTGTGGTGCTCGACATGTTGGCGGGTCGCCGTCTTTGGCATGAAGCTGATGGCATCGGACTCCTCGTGCAGGTGCAGTATGAATGTGTTCCAAGTGTACTCTTGTTGATCAGTATGCTTTTCTTCATAGTCGGTGAAAAGGCAATACTTCCCTCTTATTCCTAACGACGTTGTACTTTCACCCGGCGCTGATGACTTCATACGCAAGTGCTTTGCCATGAAACCCGATGAACGACCATCTGCGTCTGACCTACGTAAACACCCTTACGTTGAATCGTAGTCCAGGTGATGGTGTCGCGCTCGACTCCTCCATATACTGTAGGACCGATTGTATTGTGTCATCTATCTTGATCTACGAGTGTAAAATACCATCCATGACGTGCACAGGAGGCCGATGCATGGCCAATGCAGGAATTGTACATAAAATTACTTTTGATAGATATCCCGATAGCTTGTGCGCAGAAATCCCCAGAGTCCATATGTAACTAAACTAAAATAAAAATTATACGCTAGATATGATCCTACGAGTTGACCGCCATCACGAAGTCCTTGAACCACGTATGTTGGTCGGTCGGTGTGGCCCAGTCCTCTGAGCTACCTCCGAAGAACGTGCTGAATATTCGAATCCATGTTAGATATCGAGGGGTTGCCAAGTTAATGAGAAAAAATACCTGAAGAATAAGCCAGAAAATCCAATGGGTAACGCTGGCCCGGCACCGCCACCTTCTAACGCCTCCACATCACTGTGAAGCCCAATCGATGGGCTTGTCGTAGTGATCGGGTACAGATCGAATTCCAAGAGCGATGGCGAAGAGCGTTGAGGCGCATTAGGATCGTTCGGAGGTGTGGTAGGAGCATCCATAAGAGCGGATTCTGATGAGAGTAAAAGGACCGGCTCATCACTTTTATCGACTCCCGTTTGTCGTTTCCGCAGTGGCGCATTAATCGCAGATGGAATGGGTAGTGCCCCGATTATACTCCCCAACACTGGAGCACCACCGCCAAGTAACGGCGAGAGAAGTCCGGTCTCTTGCGGACTAGCCGCAGTCGTCGTTGTCGGTGGCGGATCGTTGGCCGAGGTGGGTACGTCCCGGTAGAAAACGTCTGTCCTATTCATGACTAAGGCACCGTTGACTTGGAGTTTGAACCCGCCGTCCTGCTGGCCCGGCGTGTTGAGTGTGACTGTCTGCCTGATGCGCGTCCAGGCGCCTGCAGCAAAATGGAAAGAGCCGCGACCAATTGAGAGGCCGTAGGTGCTGTCGCAGAATGATTGAGGAGGTGCGGAGCAGAGCGATGACGTCTGCTTGTCCTTCGGGGCGTACTGTATGTCTATGGTTAGAAATTGTGGAGGAACGAGCAGGAATAGAAGAAACGAACCAAGTACAGCTCGCCGGCACCACCTTCCCGCCACATCATACGAGTGCTGAAACAATTCTTCGCATCGTCTCCACCAGAGCATCGCATGTGCCCGCCATAGAGACCTGGTAGCTTCCCGCCTTTAACCCAATCGAAATCGGACGGGAAAAAAATGCTGTATTCTAGAGTCACACTAGACGCATTCGCCACCTCGATAGGCGTAGCGTAGAAGTCTGATCCGCCAACTGGATCGTGACTGGGACTGAACGAGCCTTCTGGATAGAGCAGTTGCAGAACTGAACCGCTGTCGTCTGCACGTGGGAGGATCGTTGGTTGTGCGGATGCAGACAAGGCGCTTGGACTGGCGCTGGCGCTGGCAGGGACTCCATTGACGATCTGGAGATTATCTTTGCCGCAAGCGAAGTTCGTCACTTTGAATGAGCTGAGGTCCGTATATTCCGGTGGACTGGCCCAGTAGGTACCAGACCCTGGGTTCGTCGTCGCGGATGGGCCAACGGTTTCTGTGACTGTGGTCGGAGGCTCGACGATAGTTTCGGTACTGGTCTCCGAGACAATAGTCGTCGCCGTCGCCGTCGTGGTGGAGGGTTCCTCGGTCACAGTGACGGTCGGTGCAGCCAGTGCAGAGGTGATTGTCACTATATCCGTCAGTGTTACGATTTCCGTTTCAACAGGTGTGGGGATAGAAGTGACGATAAGCATGTCAATGGTCGTCGTGGTCGTCAAAGGCATTTCGGATACGATGGTATTGGTGACCCAGGCGATTTCGACAGGGGGGAATTGACGCGGAAGACGAAGAGGTGCAGAGAAGGCGTGAAGAAAGCCATGCGAAAAGAGAGCAAAGGCGGTCATCAAGACCACGATAAAGAACATGGTGAAAGAAAAGAAAGCAGGTTGTGGGGGTAGGTTTCCGAGATCCTTTGTCTTAAGGCTTTGACTCGGTCGTCGGCGTGCGCGGTGAAACATCCTTAGGCTAGTAATTTGGATTTCGACTAAGTCGACTCCTGTGGTATCGGTTGGTTAGATCTTAGTTATGGGAACAAAAATAGGGTTCGTGTTTGATTCCGAGACAAAAACAAGCGCGTTAGTGGTGGTTTGGACTGCTGGAGAATTTGATCCCGTCCAGACTCTATAATACTATGGCTCTGCCTGGTTTCGAGTGCGACTATGTTCTCATGTTCAAGAATACTATATCACAGACTGTGTAATAGTCAGCAATTACTGCAGTCGCATGCTAACACTGCGTACCAGTACATCTGTGTTAGAACTGGTCATAACGTCGGACCAACAGGTGCGCGGGACTCGGAAGCTTTGACGCAAAAGGATTTGCTCACGTGGGCGCCACGTGTGCAGAGACGCCGTTAAGTCCGTTTTCGCCCGTCAACATTTTCTTCCGTCCTCGTTGGACTAACCTCAAGACTATCAGGCCATGTATTACCCTCAATACGAGCAATGTTATAACTTTTTACTCTTCCGGACAAATCTAATCATCGCGGCGAATCTGAGCGTGTTCTTTCAGCCTATTTACTGGTACTAGGTATTCGTCCTGTCGAGCACTGCACGATCGTTTTCTACTCTGAAATCTATGACAATGAATTTGCTTTTGTCTGTGGTTTGAAGTCTTTCTTGGCTGTACTCACCCTACGCTGGATGCATTCCGGAGTTGGACCAAAATTCAAGCCGGGTGATTCTATTAAGCCGACTGTCAGCCACTTCGTCCCTTGCCAGCCTCCTTGCGAGATGGGTATACCTGAGCGATCGTCCGGTCTGTCCCTCATTATTGAACCACATCGACTACATCGATATGTTGTTTATCATTCCAGCCCTCGCGATGCTACCGTTCGTAGCAATTTACTTTTCACTTTCGTCGACCATTGGCCATGTTAGCAGCCCCTTTCCCCCTGGGCCGTTGACCATTTGGACGAACTGGTTCTCTCTCCGCATCTCCCCACCTTCTCATATCACCGCTTCCCCCGTCTTCCCATCGCTAGTCGCTGTGACCCCCAATTTGGTCACCGCGATAGCTACTCCTCCTCCACCGGGACCAATCATAACCCCTTCACCGTCCTTGTCGCCGACCGCTGCTCAGAGCACACCTGTCAGCCCACAGTTCGACCACGACATCAATCCCTGGGCATTGATTTCTCCATCAACCCACCAAGCGCAACTCCTACTGCCCACGGAGCTGCTCGAGAAGTTGATTCAAGCGAACGAAGGAACACTTGGATCCACTCACCGGTCGCCACCCCCTTCATCGCCAACATCCTCGCTCTCAGATCCCGTCCTACTCCTCGACGGGCCACCCAAGCCTTCGCCCACGGAATCGGTCCCAGCTACTCGCACGCAATCGCAGACGTCGTTGACCGATGTTAGGCGTTCGATAAAGCTGAGCTTCGTCACTCCCCGAAAGTTCGAGGCCTATCCATCGTCGAAGCAGGTTAAGTCGGCGGCGCCGACTCGTATGTCTAGGTTTGAATACATGCAGGTCAAAGGATGTTTCGTCACCGATCCCCGCGCGTGCCCGAGGACAAGTATTCTAGAAGATTTACTTGATGGGTTCGTAGATCCAGTTATGGTTTTTCTGGTCTTAGTGACGGCCATGGTACGCATGTTAACCACTTAGTATTTCTTGCAAAATCTGACGGCTTTAATCAGGTTTGTGCGATCGGTATTTCTGCCGGTAGCACCTTATATTCGAGCGGATTGATCGGTATTCCACCGACCATTCCGCATACACTGGCGATTCCTACGGGTTGTTCGGTGCGTGATCTTAATTTCTCATTTTCGAATAGAATTATGATTAAATTCGTTCGCTTTTCAGGCATCGCAGCAGGTACTCGACGCCAGCAACTCCGACCAGGATTATCCCTCCGTCCCACCTCGCCCTCTTCTTACTTTCTACGAAGTTGCGGTCCAGACAGACGATTGTCCTTTCCAGGTCACTCCCTCGATGCCCGTGGTCATCGAACGGGCGGCGGATTCCTCGTCTGCTTACGATGCATCGCATGCGGGTCTTGATGGCGCATTACCAGCTACTGACGAAGCCCAGTCGGAGAACGAAGGGTCGGAGATGGAGGTCGAACTTGCCGCCGCCCCACCGGCTGTCTTGATCACCCCGTCAAATAGCGGCACGGGCGACTTGTCAATGGCGTTGGCCGCCGTACTCAATGCTGCCCGTCATTTGCGTGAATACCGCGACGAGCCATCACTCTCGCCGTTGTATCTGTCACCCCAGTCGACCGCGCCGCCGTCTCCGGTCCTCTCAGAGGCTCCTTCTTTCTCAATGCCGGACTGGAGGGACAATCAGATTTTTGATCCTGATTTTTTGAGAAGGTACGGACTTGGACCGGATGGGTTGCGCCCATCGCTCAGCCAACGGTCTTCCGTCGAGGGCTTGCGGGGTTTGCTCGAAGACGGTGATTCCCCAGACATCCTCCCCTCTGCCTCAACTCCGCTCGATGCCCTCACGATACTGAGAAGTAAATTCGGTACAGACGACTTGACGAATTTTGTGTTCGACTTTTCAGTGCAGTGCGATGTATCTGAGGGCGAGGCAGAGGACCGTGGGGCGAGCAGTTCGATGGGCAGTGAGGCGGACTCCTCAGGGTTTGAGTTCGTTTTCCTCCCGCCTTTCAAGCGGTGTAGGCGCGAACATGAAGACGGAGGAACGACAAGTCTCACCGTAGTGGGCCTCGCCGGCGTCGAGGACGATTCGCTCGACAACAGTGAGGACGACGCTGAACTTTCAATGGAGCTGACTAGCGTTCTGGACGACGTGCTCGATCGTCCATCCACCGCAGGCTCTGAATCACCATCCACCTGCGAGTCGGAACCTCTGGTGATGCCGAACATCCTGATTATCGTGAACTCGCCTCCAAGGACGCCGCCTCCATCGCACTCGGAGGACTTCGACCAGACAGGATTCGAAGACGATATTCCGATGTCTTCGACTCCGATTAAGTCTCGTCCTTCGCTGGACACATTCCGCGATTTGTCCTTGGCCAGTATTCGATCTCAATCCGAGAATCTCCTTGCCAGCCCATGTCTGGATCGTCACCGCGCTAACGTGGGGAGTCCGAGCTCAAGCCTTTCGATGTCATCGTTGGACTTAGCGCGTCACCTGCCACCCCTAACCGCTTCAGAGAACAGTGACTCTTCTCGCGTAGGTGCCTCATCGGTCGTCTCAGGTTCTGGAAGTGTGCAGTCTAGTCTCAGAGAGGCTTACCACCACCGTCCATTGGAGAGTGCATCCTCGGACGAGTCGACAAGCCACATACCGCCAACATGGTCATTCGACTTGGAGGCGTACCGTCATCCACCACCTGTGTCGACAGATGACTCGTTTTTCGTTGCATCCTGTCGCTCATCTTTGTCTTCGACTTCGAACGCTGAGCCTATTCTCCCGGTCTCGGAGTCGATCTCCGACTCGGCTGGCATGGTCGCTGTCGGAGACAATGTTGCTGTGTCTGAAGAGGAGTCTCAGGAGCCGGAATGCTCATTCAACCTGGCGGAAAATTTTCCATCGGACGAAAACCTTCTGGACCAGACGTTCTCGGCCGAGTTGGCTGGGTGCGACGATTCAGAGTTTGGACCGCTCTATGACTTCGAACCTGCTGCCCTACTGCTATCGTCTGGCGCACTTTTGGACAGTACCGCTGAACGGAACCCTCCTCCGAAAGCCGCTGAATCTATGGTAGAGGCGGCGGAAGAGCTATCCTCATGCTCTCTGCCGCTAGTGAAGTTGCCAGCTCCTTTCGCGCTTCCTCCCGGGTCAGCCGAGCAAGATTCAAGTTCAAACTCGGTTCTTTGTTCGCCTCCTGAGCAAGAAACTCTACAAGACCCCGTACCTTGCGCAATGCAAGAAAATGCAGAAGCGGGACCTTCGACGCCCAAACAAGATGTTGCTCTAACTGAGGCACCGGAGGTCCAGACGTCAGAGTGGGAGCCTAAACCCCGAGTCTTTGCTAAGGAAGCGACACCCGGGCTGAAGTTTGATATGTCACGTTTAGAGAGTCTCGCGTCGTCTTCTTCGACTCCGGCGTCTAAGGCGTATCATCAATCCTTTGAATCGCTTCAAAAGGCTCTGTCCCCTTTAGCTGCTGCTCCCTCTCCGTTACGGGACCGCTCGACTCCAGCAACAGGAAGGGTGAATCTCAGCCGGACGGCGAAGGTTCAAGAGTCAGGTTGGACGCCTAGGTCCGATGTCTTCGTGAGGGAATGCACTCCGGACCTCACGTTCGACGCATCAAGTGTAGCAAGCCCTGGCTTGGCGTCCTTGACTCCGACGTCCATGGCTCATGCGCAATCGTTCGACTTCCTTCAGAAGGCTTCACCCACTTCCCGCCGAGGACCTGCTCCCTCACCGTTACGGGAGTGTTCGAACACGTCATACCCGACACCGAGCCGTATACCGATCCGAAGTTCGGCCGTTACACATCTATCGCAGCGATCCTCCAGTCCGCAGCAAGCGAAGCGCGGGATACTGCGTAGCACCAGGGACCGTTACAATCCCCACAACATACCGCTGGCAATCTAGCCTCCCCGGTCTGTTGGAAAGGACAAATCCCAGTAGGCGACCGGCTTCTCGTCCTGTGTACTGCCAGCCCATTTTTCCCTTGTCTATCTTTTATTCATATTTATCTTCATCAATTCCTCTGTAACGAGATGACTCCGTGCCGTACCAAAATAAAATCTGGAATTGAATTCCGAAATATGGAGTGACTTGGGATAGCGGAATCTGGAAACTCTCTGTTGACATACAAGAACAATGAATCAATTTACTGTAAATCCTAAATGAACACAGTGAATGGAAGAACCCGGAGGCACGTTATGCAATAGTAATGTAGTCTCATAATTCATAAATGGTGGAACTGAGGTGACCTGAGTTGCTGAAAGCGGAACATTAGTGAAATATTGATTTGACCATGGAATGCAATTTACATGTTGATTCATTCATTTTGCATATGAAGCATTCATTGCACATCATTCGGTGCACCAAAATTATTGCCTGTATAGTAGTACACTGTGGAGATACAGATAGCCATTCAGCGGGAATGCTATGTAGTACGTCGAGAGTCCGGATCAAGAGGCAAAGTGCTTACCAAGCATGCCATGCGTTGCATGTAGCCGTTCTCATTTTCACTGGCATACAAAGCACCTAAATTGTTGTAAATTGGTTATTAATTAAGGATAAAGTGTATCGTGTCTTCAGGAAGGAGGAATGGAAGAAGACGAAAAAAGAGGAATCGTCTGGACATGCGCTGCACTGGCCTACACTACCAAGTAATAATTTAGTCTCATAATTCACGAGGTGTAATTATGTGATCGATGTTTCTGAGTTTTGGAGGCACACAACCCTTCAGCGGAGGACGTGGTGGGAGAAGAGGCAGCGTGATTGTCCTCAATGTGGACCGAGTTAGCAACTTGATTTTCGTGGAGTGGGAGATGTAGTAGGATGAGAGCGCGATCACGCTTGTTGTGAGTGAATCTATTGCGAATACCATTCTACGACTGGATTGTGTGAAGGAAATCAATGAGTATGCTGGCAAGAAGGAGAAGTACGAGTACAGTACTTTGTTAAAGAGATGCTCATACGGAATAACCTCTAAGGAGACGTCTCTCGGAGTTCCAGTCCTGTGGAAGCTGTATAACCACCGGATCCTTCTTCATCCTCTTATCTTCCATAATCGTGAACTAATCGCCAAGCGTCCTAACCGCCTTCCATCATCCTCATTTCAAATCCGCATTGTCGAGTCCCAGGACAGCGCCTTTCTAATCCAGATCCAGATCGAAGTCAGTCTGCAAAGGCCGTTTTGAGATAAGATCACTTCGAGCGTCTGGATGCCTTCTTAGTCTGCAGCCGAACGGGGAAGGGGGAGGTTACTTGTGATGGTCCGATGGCGGTTTCGAATGTGTAAATGTACGCGAAGAGCGAGTGTCAATTGGTGATACTAGGGGTCATTTCTAGGGGGTTTGAGACGGAGGACAAGCCAGATGATCGGTATCGCATGTGGGGATGGCGATGCATTCGAGACAGAGATTCCCAGTGTCTCGAAGACTTGAAGACAAGAGTTGGATGTCGTGGAGCGCTAGGAAAAGAAAGCATTGTGCGGCCGCTGCCGACCTGGTTGCTTGATGTCAGTAACAAGGGATGGCATGCAATGGTAGGGCGCGAGCGATGCATATGTCAACAGTTTGGATAAGCACGTCAAGTTTGGAGGGCGCAAAAGTCTGGCTGGGAGCAACAAGTAGATAATGTAATGACCTCAGATCTTTCCAGATCTCGGGGCTCTCGCGTATGTGACCGTTGGGAGCAGTGCCTCGCACGCGTCGATCAAATCGTCGATCAAATTTACGGCAGGACCCTGACCATCCTCCCGACATTCATGCCCGATGCCAAGAAACGAAAAGTACCTGGTCTCAGCGAGCCAGATCTTCGCAAAGTTTGCGAAGAGGTCCTTGGGGTGAAGGGAGCTATGGATGACGGAGGGGCTGGAGGGGTTAGCGCGGAGACTCGGAGAAGGGTTGACGAACTTTACGCGTCGTTGATGGCACATCTTGGCGGGCCGGAGGTATGACTCAAGGTACCAAACTGCTTTCTATTAACTCACTCCTTGTAGGTTTTGAACTTTTCCAATGCAAAAGTGGAGACCTTGGAAAGGCTCAATATTGAGCAATATGGTTGGTTAGAGAGAAAACCCGATCTCAAGGCACGGATAACGGCATCAACCTCGTTAGGCCAAAACAAAGTTTGGACGTCTAATCTCCTCTATAAACACCTACTTATGTTGGAGAACCAAGTTCATAATAAGGTATGTTGCTATCTCTCCCTCATGCATTGTGCTGCTCTCATCCTTCCTCAGAAGGAAGCGGCCTCAAGATTGTGGATCGATGCATTTTTGTTTCGTGCCTCTGCAATGCTATCGCCTGGCCAAGAAACGATAATCACTCCGGAACACACTATATTACCGATAGTAATAAGCCCTGAAAGCTTGTCAACACTATCTGGTAGTTTAGACTACAGTGCGGTCATACCACGTCGTCGCGTTGCAGGTAAATCCGCCTCACTTTATATCTGCTGCTCAGCTCATAGTTTCCTCTAGCACCTAATTTCTCAGCAGACCTCCAGTCTTTGCAGAGGAATGTACCGTTCGGCCTCTTTGTTATAGAAGCCAAACCTTTCAAGTCAGATCTCGAACCTCACATACCCCAAGCAGTATGCCAGTTATTCGCATGCGCGAAGCATTTGAAGTAAGCAGATACTTCCATTTGTGGCTTCTAAAGTCATATATATAATTTATTTCAGTAAGAGGACCATTCGAGGCACTCTCTCAAATGGGCGCCAATGGATTTTTATTATTTTGACACTTAATCACGATTCCCAAGGAGGATCGTTTACTCGCAGTGATATAGTCGACTTCGACACCAAAAAAGATATCAATGGCAATCTCAAGATTCATCGGCCATGGCCTGATACGATTGCTGCGATTCTCTCGCATTGGGTGAGTTTGATTTTGATCTGCACGACTGAATTGTTGACTTACTTGGGTATAGATTGAGAGAAGTTTCTCCGAAATAGATGAAAACGACTGGTTCACAGATTCTTTAATTGACACCGACTCAGTATGTACAATCAATATCTTGTTGCTCTACCCACGGTACATTGATTTCTCAGAGACACCGTTAGCCCACCTTTTACAAGTTCCGCGGCGGTCATTTTTTTTCTTGGTGAATTCGTGATGGGCCTAATCCAAATCCACAGCCTCCACGGCGTGACAAGTGCAAACGAGAACCGTGTTCAATAACGGCGATCTCAAACCGAGTTTTCTCACTTCGCACATAATGTATCATTTCAGTACCCCTTACCCCTCGCCCCTCCCCCCCTCGAATAAATCCGGATCCTGCGCAAATTTATAGCTTTTGCTCGCCTCCAATGATAGAATTGCCTCGTGTTCGATAATTGCAACTCCGATGGTTGTTAAACATTCCGTAGATTTAGATTTCCTAGTAGACTCCTCTCCAGTATAAATAAATACTCACCCCCGGCGAACAAGTCACCATCATGGCCTCCAACTTTAACTCGAGATTGACTTGGCTCATTGGGCTCACTCGCCACCGTGATCATCATCGGCGTGACGTTTATATATCTTGCATACTTTTTATGGACTCCCATCTTCACTGTAATGTTCGCGAAGGTTAGACCATGACCTGACCCGGTGGATAGTTCGGCTCAGCAGAAGTTGGTGTAGATAGCCAGCTTGCTCAATCGTGCACCACGTCAAAGATTTATATGCGCATCAGTTCGCATATAGTCGAAACCTGTGTATATGCCGTAGTTTTTCTCCGTAGTTTACAAAGCTCTGCAATGCAGTACAAACCAAGCACTTGGCTCGTCATCTGTTTGCCTTCAACTCCACCCTCGAAACTGTTGGTTATGCCGCTCTTTTATTAGCTGGACAATTAAATAGTTACCATGACATATGTGTCATATAGCCGCCAAAATACAGAATTTTCACCACCGGTGTCATTCTTTGAACGAGACCAAGAAGTACCCGAAACGGAATGTTAAGGTGATTGGCCCTCGCGACCATATCACGTCGCCAACGGCCCCGATCTTGGAAAACAGCAATGGATCTCAAAGGAAAAACCAGCACACGGACGGTTCAAGTTGCAGCCAAACGGACTCTCTACAACAAGTGTAAACTACGGCCACCAAACCTCCTTTCCAACACCCGAGTGACCCGACAAGCCAACTGAAATAACCACCACCATGGACAAGCGAGGAGCACCCGGCTTCGCGCCCCCTATATATCTCTCCTGATGTGTTGTTGGATGCAAACGGCGACGAACACGTTCGCAGACGAGTTGTCGCGAACGCGGCAGCTTGGTCGACTCGTCGCAGACGTCTGGAGGGTGGGAGAGCATTCGGGGGCGACAGGGGCGTCGTCAGCGGTGAGTTCATTGCACCGATGGAGTTGGGTGGCGTTCCTCAGGCTTGGGAGGTCCTCAGATTAGTTCTTGCTTCCTTATTTCGAAGGCGTTCATGGTATATCGAGGTGTTGTAAACAAATATATCGACAGTGTTGACAAACGAATATGGTCACTGCGGTCACTTGTGTGGCGGATTCTGTTTGTGTCTCTTTATGTGCTTCACGCTCCGCAAGCCGTCGACGACCTCTTGATCCTGTCCTCATGTCCGAGAACCGCAAACTCTCCGGGGAAATGCCACACGCATGCAACTGTCCCCTTTATCAGAAGACCGCAAATGTCCGCGAGGAGTTGAGTGATGAAGCTGACGAAAGCGTTGAGGAATCAGACGAAAGCGTTGAGGTCGACACTATGCTTTCTCTGGTGCGGTCGAGGTCGAATCTGGATGAGCGTGAAGTATGACTCGATTCACGACAACTGCTTTCCATTAGCTCACTCCCTGCAGTCCGAAGAGTTTTACATTGCGACCCTGCAAATTTTGGACAGGCTGAAAATTGCATTTACTGGCAGTCTTTCCTTAAAGCCCAATCTCGAAGAACGAGTCGTGGCTTCTGCTTCTCTCGGTCAGAAAAAACTCTGGTCGTCAAAAAATCTATACCGACAATTAGTTTTGTTGGAGGGTCAAGTTCCCCGGACGGTATGTCACCGGTGTCTCACGCGTTCATTGCGCTGCTCTCATGCTATAACCGATCAGACCGACACAAGTCCTCGCGCATGGATTGAGGCATTCTTCTTTCGCGCATCTGCCATGCTACCACCAGACAAGCACATGGTACTCATTCCGGTCACAGCTGTTAGCCCGCCGAGTTCGTCAAACCTGTGTGGACTTGTAGATTATGTTGCTGTAGTAGCAAGTCAACTAATCTCTCGTAAATCCCCGTCGACTTATCTCTACTGCTCAGCTCATGGTCCTTTAGGAATGCTTATGCGTGATACGCAGCTTCACAACCTCAGGATGCGCATGCCAACAGGCTTCTTCGTTATAGAAGCTGATCTTTCCGTTCCGTCACACGACCTTCCTCAAGCAGTATGTCGGATGTACGCATGCGGAAAGCTCCTTCAGTAAGCCAATTCTGCCATCTTCTGGTAGGCGAATGTCTCCAATTTCCCCCTTCATTTCAGAAAAAAGGTTGTCCGTGGTGGCCTGACCAACGGACACGACTGGATATTCGTTCTTGTCACCCTCAATGACAATTACGACGGAGCCACCTTTAGGTGGTCTCCTGTGGTTCAGTTCGATATCGAGAAGAGCCTTGATGGCGTGCTAAAGGTGCATCATCCGTGGCCAGATGTTATTGCTGCCATTTTGTTGCACTGGGTGAGTCTTGATTTTGAATCTGCATGACTGGATTGTTGATTCATTGCGATGCCAGACTGAAAATGGCTTTTCAGACCTGGGAGGTGATGATTGGTTTGAGGTGTAGGTCGAGGATTCGGCTTCTGCGTCTTGAGCAAATCGTACGCGTCAGCCCTAAGCATTGGCTGCATGTTAGGTCACACCAGATGCAGCTATTTGGCATTATTTTTGGCCTAAATATGTATTATTTTCACCCTTAATCAGCTTTCCCATCACAAAAATTGCCTACCAGTCCTCTGAACGCCATGAAATAAATTCAAAAATCATCTGAAAAAAATCTCACGCACTCTTTGGTCACATCTCAAACAGTCTCATGTTGACTTCCCCACCTGTCACAGGTTTGACCTGCATGATTATTATTCCCGCTACCTTTAGGTAGAGGTCTTGTAGCGCCCTAATTTTGCGGATGGGAAGGCTCCATATGTAATTCTAATGCCGTGCAACTTTCCCATTTCGTCCGACACTCTAACAAGAACACCACTGTCCACAGCAACTTCACTGTGTGGTGGTAACATGCTGTAATCCTTAAAAGAAACTGCTGTAATGGTCTGCCCACCTGCTTCATCCACTTCTCTGAGACGTCACGCACTTTGAATTCACTTCTTCCATCATTTCAACAAATAAAAAAATTACAGTTCCCATTCCACGCAAATACCTTGTTCTGTAACTCCACCAATGCTGATCTCCTATTCCTATGACCATCCACACCAGACAAAATGAAAAAATTTCACTTTTTCCAATTTACATCTTGGAAAATCATGGTGAATCACGGTGAATCATGACGTGCACGACAGCGCTCACAGTGTGCATGATGAATCACTGTGATTCACTGTGATTCACAACATGTTTTTATTTTTTCGACACAAGAATTATTTTTCGGTCACCAAAAAAATTTCACTTGCAGAATTTTTTGTTTTCTTGTGATTGAAGAAAAATAAACTTAAAGTCAGAATTTAATTTAAGACATGCAGTTTTTATCTGTGTGAACAATATTTCGTTTTCGTGGCTAGATAAAAATGAATTTTTGCAATGCTCTTTCTTTTTTTTTGGCAGGTTCATTTTTATTTTGAATAGCCAGGATTTTTTTGTATTTCAAAGTTGCAAATTTGTGCATGTCGTGCATGTCATTGGCTAATGCTTTGACGAAGTTGAGCGGAGACTTCGGGAAGCTGGGTGTGAGAAGAATCTCAATCGGCCACAAGTGTGGCGCGGCTACTCCAACATTGTGTGCCAGATCAAAGCCGGGAAGCAACATTTTCATGGCTCATTGGGTTTCATTGTTTGATGATATTCTTACACACATCAGTTGAGCTATTCAAGAAACGAAGCCAGGTCACTCATTATGTTGAAGTCCAGTGCTCGATAGACAGCAGTGGCCGGATTTGGCTGGGATCAACAGAAGCCCACCACCTGTCATGCACATCGTGCGCAGCCTGCTTCTCTGCTTCTCAGTGTACATAAAGAAATTAAAATTTGTGAAAAGGAGAAAAAATAAATTCAACACTGGAAAATATGTCTGGCCAATGCATTTTATCTTATGTGTTTCGTAGAAAAATACTCCCTGCCATTTTTATTTTTCTCCGTACCAACTCAAAAATTTATTTTCTAGCATACAAAAACTAAATATTGATTGTGCATGTCATGCATGTCGTGAACGTCATGATTCACCGTGATTCACTGTGTGCACGATTTTAAAACCAAGATTCAAATATCAAAATCAAAAGTGATTTTTGTCCGGGACAGACCATCATATATTCCCGTCCCATTAATGAAATTCCCCTAATATGCCAGATAATTGGTGCTGCCATTATTGAGTTCTGTGTTCCCGCACACAATGAGTATAAATTCCACAAAAGTCCCAAATAATCACCCTCGCCAATCCACAACAAAATCCAATCTGCTTCTCACTTATTTCTAGAATTAGATAGCTGGCTTTGCTGCTCCCTTGCAGCCTTACCATTTTATATATAATAAGGTCTGACCCATACAGTATTTCTCAAATGTTTTTCCATTTTCCTAACAACATGAATAGGCAGACCAATGTACAGACAATTGCTGATGATAATGATTGCAAGACTCCATTGATTGACAGAAACATCTGTCCGTTGAGTGTGGAAGACTTTGAGAAGTAGCAGTAGTGAGATTGCATGCCTTAGAACTCAGGAGTCAGAACACTGTACTACTGTTCCTGGGACCTTCTTGGGTCCCAGGTCTCTGTTGAAGGTTTATGTAATCAAAAGACCATGGTTATTTGGCGGTTAACTCCAGACAGCTGGTTACCGGGCCGCAGCAGGCCTAATGACTAAAATGAGCATTGAGCAGGCTTGCAAGCACCACATTCGATTTTGAACACAAACTTCACCTCACTCAAGGCAACAACACTCTGCCTGCCTTGCTTGCAGATCCTTTTCTGTCTCTTCACACTTCAAGCTGGCACCACATGGAATTTCACATAACTGCCAACACCCACATCTGAATCAGTCGATCCACCAACCGCGACAAAATCTCTCGCGCTCCTACCGGCACCTAGCGCAACGCAAGCCAACCTGTCTCAGCTTGCAATATGTCTCATCAACCTCCTGTCTCTGGAGCCTCACTGCACGCCAAACAATAGCTCACGTACACGGAGAGGATCACTCACCAGCGACAAGCCTTGCTCTACCAAAGCCGACATGTATCCTTGCTCTAAGCACATATTACGCTGCCTGAAGTCAACGGCGGCACTACTCACAGCATCAACCACAACCCCATTGTCCCATTTCAAATCCAGATGTATTCAAACCATCAGAACTACAGCCATTGCACCACGACAAGCATTCCCTACCGCTCTTCCCTCGTTTAAAATGGATAACCTTAATACTGATAAGCACTCTTTCTCACCATTGTCTTACCCAGGCCCTCTGCAAGTGAATAGTAGCACGGCGTATCCCATTTGCTCCCATATGCGTTCGGCTCTCAATGGCCCACTGCGAGCGATAGGTAGGCATGGAATACAGAATTCATTTTGTTCCGACATGCATTCGGCTCTCACAAGCCCTCTGCAAGTGATAAGCGAGCATGGCATATTAGTTCATTCCGAGATGTGTATGGCTCTCGAAAGTCCTCTGCAAGCGATAGTGTCAGAGTCGAACTCAAACCAACTGAACTCAGCGCATGTGGCGAATCCGTGAAGGCAAGTAGGATTTAGAGAAGCTCAAGACTAAGGATACATGATCGTACTACTACTGCTTTTATACGTCTAAGAGTCCTTGGAAACCCTGTGCCCTAACATACCATGTCCTGACCCGTCAAGTGCCTTTCCTTCATGTTCGTAATGTATCAATTGATGCGTGCTTCTTCCTTGAGGTTAGGCATACGCGATACGCATGTTGGTGAAGTTTTATGATGTGGTCGGATACCATGCCGTAAGGGTGTGGTAAGCGCATGTCGATCATGATCGTTGATCCGAGGTTCTTTGATGATCTCGATTATCTTGAAGGTTATCATATCTTATCTCGGTTATCTTGTCTTATCTCGAGATAAAGAATTTTAACCGTAACATTACCCCCCCTTTAAGGTTCGTGTCCTCACGATGGTCTAGAGGTGTCCTGCAGGGTCAATGTTTGCGAGTTCTTCAAAGAGCGTCATCTCTTCGATGATTTTCCTAAGTTCTTCTGGATCCGTTACTACGTCAGGGTCGTCTTCTTGCTTCGGGCGTGTGGTCTTTGGGGTGATGGGTGGAGTGGGATGGGATCGAAAACGTTCAGCTTCGAATAATGCTCGTCGTTTCTTTGTGGGATTCTTTTTATGATAATCTGCTATTGCCTTTTGTGCGTTGGCAAGATTTTCAATTGGTTCCCATGATCTTTCTTCCTTTGGGTATCCTTTCCAGTGGACGAAGTATTCTCTTTTCCCTCGTCGGTCTCTGCTGTTAAGGATTTCTTCCACTTCATATTCCAGGATTTGGTCAATGATGTCGGGCGGTGGCGGTGATGGTTTCTTTTGTCCCGCAAACTCCGGTGCTTTGTAAGGGGTTAACAGATATTTGTTGAACGTCGGATGAATCTGTTTCCACGTATTCGGTAGTTTGAGCTTATATGCTCCTCGTCCGATTTTCTTCTCGATGGCGAATGGTCCGTATCGTTTGTCATCAAGTTTCTTCATTGGCCTATCCGTTTGGATGTGTAATCCTTTGAGTAAGACCTTGTCGCCCTTTTTATACTCCCTGGCTGGAGTCTTCCGCTGATCGTAGTACTTCTTCATCTCCTCCGCTACTCGTTCCAAATTCTTCTTCGCTTTCTCTCTGACTTCTTCCATCCTTTTGGCAAAGTTCTCTGCCGATTCATTCGCTACACTAGTTTCTTTGATTCCCGTCTTTGGGTGTCGTCCATGTTCTAAGAAGAACGGGGAATACTTTGTCGAGGAGTGTTCTTTGTCGTTATATGCGAATTCGGCAATGGCTAGCCAGTCCGCCCAGTCGTTTTGATGGTAGTTAATATAAATCCGAAGATATCGTTCAATCTCCTGATTTATTCGCTCAGTTTGTCCATCAGTCTGGGGATGGTATGCCGTGGATGGATTTCCTTCGATGTCCAGCATCTTGTAGAGATCGGTGATGAATTTCGAAACGAATTGTGGTCCTCTATCACTGATGATCTTTTCTGGGAGTCCGTGGTGTTTAAATATGTGATCTCTAAATAATCGTGCGAATCCTTCGGAGGATAAGGTGGTGTGCGTTGGGATGGCATGTATTCTTTTTGTGAAACGGTCCACTACTACGAATATTGCGTTGTACCCTTTGCTTTCAGGGAGTTCTCCGATCATGTCAACCGAAATGATTTTCCAGGGTCCTTCAGGGATCTCGTTTGGGTTAAGTGGCGCAGCTTTCTTTTGTCGTAGCGCGTTAGCTTTTTGGCACGTTTCGCATCCGGTTACGTATTTGATCACGTCCGTACGAATTCTTGGCCACCAAAATGTTCGAGAGATTAATTCCTGAGTTTTTGCTTGTCCTGGATGTCCTGCTGTGACATCATCGTGATGCTTCCTGATCACCTCCTCTCTAAGGTTCGCGTCTCGCGGAACATAAATATGTTCTCTCCACATAATAAATCCATCCTCTTTCTTCCACTCTTCCTCTTTGTCTTCCAACTTCTTCTGGACTTGGAAGTCAATGCGTTTGCCATTCTTTATCCTTTCTTTTAGGTCGTCTGATAGGACCGTAAAGCGGAATTTTGATTCAGGCAACACGACAATCCCTTCGTTATCGTCTTTCCCCATATCATGATCTGCTCGTCTTGACAAAAGATCGGCTTTGGAATTAAGCCGTCCTGGTAGATGTTTGAGTGTGAAATCATAATCCGCTAATTCAGTGACCCATCGTGCTTGTCGTCGATTAAGTTTCTGGGCCTTTCGGAAGTATGTGAGATTTTGATGGTCTGTGTAAATCTCAAACGGTCTTCCTAGCAGATAATGGCGCCATTCCTCCAGGGCGTACATGATCGCAAG
This sequence comes from Rickenella mellea, assembly GCA_004355085.1. Taxonomy (NCBI): domain Eukaryota; kingdom Fungi; phylum Basidiomycota; class Agaricomycetes; order Hymenochaetales; family Rickenellaceae; genus Rickenella; species Rickenella mellea. The sequence goes on from ML170190.1 coordinate 316,196, forward strand.
CAGTTCTTTGTCGTATATTTCATAATTCCTTTCGGTTGGTGTTAACGCATGCGATAAGAATGCGCATGGTCTCCATTCTCCGTCTGTGAATTGAGACAGTACTGCTCCGATTGCTCCTTCCGATGCATCGCAATGTATTTGCAGATCATCCTTCCCATTGACCATCACTAAGACTGGTCCCGTCGTCATGGCTTCTTTTAGCCTTTCGAATGCTCTCTGTTGATCTCCTCCCCATTCCCATGCAATTTTCCCGGTTAATTTAGTCAAGGGTCTGGCTATTTCTCCGTATCCTTGAATGAACCGTCGATAGAAGTTGGCAAATCCTATGAACAATTGCACTTCTTTGACGTTCTTTGGTACGGGCCATTCTGAAAGTCCTTTGACTTTGATCGGGTCCATTGCGATTTTTCCTTCGCTTACAATGAGTCCAAGGTATTCGATCGTCTTTGCTTCAAACGTGCACTTTTCTGGTTTTAAGTACAGTTTGTTGTCCTCAAGGATCTTCATCACTCGTTCGACTATTTTCCGATGCTCATCGAGATCTTTGTGGAAGATTAGGATGTCATCCATGTACACAATGACGAATCCTTTATCTATTTCTCCTCTGAGTATTGCATCCATCATGGTCTGGAATGTTGCTGGCGAGTTTGTTAATCCGAAGAACATAACTGTTGGTTCGAATAGCCCTCGGTTCGTCCTGAATGCTGCTTTCCACTCGTCTCCTTTTTTGATCCGTATGTTATTGTAGCCCCATCGGACATCGAGCTTTGTGAAGTATCTAGCTCCTTTGAGTTTGTCAGTGAGGTCTTGGACTAACGGTAACGGATAACGGTTTTTAACCGTCATCTTGTTTAACTGCCGGTAATCTTGTACGGGTCGTAGTTTGCCGTCTTTCTTTTTGACAAAAAAGAAAGGGGAAGCCATGGGTGACTTGGATGGTCTAATGCGCCCACTGTCTAAGTTCTCCTTCAGGAATGCATCTAACTCCTTTTGCTCGTCCGAGCTCAGGGGGTACGTTTTGCAATTCGTCGGTTGAAAACCATCGATCAATTCAATCGCATGGTCCCACTTTTTTTGCGGTGGTAACTCGTCGAATTCCTCTTTACTGAAAACTGTCGACATGTATTTATGGAGGTATTTTGGGATCAATTCCTCCATTGGCTTCTTTTCCTTCTTTTGCTCAGCTTCGAAGGCGAGTTTTGTAGCGACATTCTCATGTGCTCGAACTTTCACATCATCCTCTTCTACGTCTTCCACCGTCGCTCTATGCTTCCTCTTCATTCCGCACTCTTCTGGACATCGACTGAACTTAATGACCTGCCATTCCCAGTTTATTTCCGGATTGTGGCGTTGTAGCCAGTCATATCCTAGGAATATGTCATCCTTTCCAAGGTTGGTAACTGGTAGTGTGAGAGTTTCGGTATGTTCTTGTATGGTAATCCGAACTGTCACAGTTTCCGTGATGTCGCCTTCCTTATTGTTCGTTCCGTCAGCATTGTACGCTTTGACTGCGTTTGGGAGTTTCGTTGTATTTAATGCCTTTGCTTTGACAAATCCTTTGTCAATGCAGCTATGTGTGCAGCCGCTATCGATTAGGACTTTGACGTCCATTGTTCTTTGGTCGTCGGTCGTGGTTAATTGGCATCTTAGTTTTAATTCCCGGTTGTCTTTTTTGGGAATCGTAACTCCTTTCAGCTTGATTGTTTCTGTTTGTGCTGGGGACTCGTAATCGCACACCGGTTCGTCAACGGTCAACGTCGTATATTTATTGTAGGGTTTGGTATCAACAAATATTCGGTCCGGCATTCGATATAAGTCCTTGCCCACCAGGATCGCACCTTCCTGCGGGCGGTCTAAAAACCCAGCGCTCTCAATCTCGCGCGCAATGCTTCTGCTTCCATCTCTTTCTGCTCTTGTGTCAACTCTTCAGCCACCTGAGGCTGTTGTGTCTCCGTCACTTCTATCGCTCTCGTCTGTTGAGTTTGTGCCAGTCTTCGGCAGTTCCTCGCGATGTGTCCGACTATGCCACAATTGTAGCATGTGGGACGTTCTCTCCTCCTATCGACGTCCATTGGTACGCCAGGGGGTAAGGTCGGTCCAGCATTTTGCTGCGGCGCCCGTGGCTGCCACCTGAATGGCTGCGCTTGTGCCTGTGGTCTTACAACCGCCACCTGTGGCCTTGCGCTTGGGGTTGCCTTAGGGTCCTTTTGCCCTGCGGCGTATAACTTCTTCTCCTCTGTCCACTGCCTCCATTGCATGTCGAGGCGTTTGGCCTTCTCTTTCCATTGGGCCAATGTGGTGGGGAGACGATCTCCGCCGTAAATCTTATCAGAGAGTGCCCTTGGCAGTCCCTTCTTGAAATAGTGAATTAGGGCCGTCTCGTCGTAGCCTGTGTCATGCTGAACTTCTTCGAAAGCAATGACGTATTCACTCGTCGTCATGGAGCCTTGGCTTAAGAGCTCCATCTTGTTCCTGGCCGCTGCGGCCACATCCTGTTGCCCGAAGGCCTCTTTGACTGCATCCTCAAATGCCGTCCACGTGAGCAGTTGCGTGCCCTGAATCCTGTGCTCATGTATGTCGAGCTGCCGTTCTGCCCAGCGCCCAGCAGTGCCTCCTCTCATGAATGAAAGGGCAGTGCGGACTTGGGAGTAATTGGAGATTCCGGGGTACTGGTCAAAGTACAGAGAGCATTGGCGTAAAAAGCTCTGCACTTTTTCCGGTTGGCCCGAGAATTCCTCCGGTTTGGGCATTTTGGGGGCGGGAGCTGGTCTTGGCGCTTGTGCCGCCTGGACCGCTCTGATCTCCTGTCCTTGGGCGAGCACCATGGCGGCGATCTGCCTTTGGAGCTCTAGGATGATCATCCCTGGATCCTGAGGATCGACTGGGCGGACTGGCTGCGGTTGTGCTTGCCCTTGTGGCAATGCCGCGCCGCCTGTATCCATTCCATCTCTGGGGAAGTGTGGGTTTCGAATCCTTCCTATACCAAACCCGGCGTCTATGAATTCGTCGGTGGTATTGATGTAGTCGGGGTTGGGATGAGTGCCAGTTTCATCAGGGAGGTGGCGGTCCGTGGTGTTAATTGGTCCCGACATATTGTTGAATGTGGAGTCGAAAAGGGAGTCGTGGAGTGGATGATGGGATTCGTGAAGGGAGCCCCGAGAGGTGGAGGATGGGGATGATGGTGTGGAGACGTCTGAGTCTGCCGTGATGAATAGCCTACACCACTAGGGGTCGTTGTACGTCGGTTGCGAGATAAATCTCCTTCCGATTGTTTCAAACACAACAAGTAGTGGGCTTCAGCTGTCGTGATCCTCGATCGTTTGCGCGTAGCAACTAGGTCGACTGTCTCTAACGTCGTCGCACCCTAGTCTCTGGCGGTCTCTCTGAAGATTAACACGCTAGACTTGTCGGCTGTCCTTATATCGAGTCGGGCTCAACGTTACTCGATATTGAGGTTGCCTGGCTATCTCTGACCGAAGATCTGTGGGATGGTAAGGGAGATGTGAAAATGTCTTTGTGGTGATGAAAGGTGAGGGCGTAGCGTATGATCACTGTTCGCGATGAACAAGGCGTTTTGAATGCGTGAGGTATGGTGTTTTGGTAAGGGAGGTAAGGATGAGGGGTTGCCTCGAGGTACGACGTGGAGGGGTGTAGTCGTAGGTCGAGTTGTGATAGTCTTGAGCTAATGTCAGAGTCGAACTCAAACCAACTGAACTCAGCGCATGTGGCGAATCCGTGAAGGCAAGTGTCATGGTACACCAATTCCTTTGACTACATCCTATAGAACATTGGAGAACCTTGTAGAACATTCTAGAACATTCATAGAATGTCACAGAACATT
>ML170191.1:0-89740 GCA_004355085.1 Rickenella mellea
GCACAACCCAAATTGGGAGCGGAACACAATTCTTCGAGACTCCTGATGGAATTAATCAGGAAACTCCGGATACTGTCCAGATTCAGTCCATTTCATGAGTAAGTCCATGTGGACTCCATGTGGACTCCATATGGAGTCTTCTTAAAATATGGAATTTCATGATATACTAATTCTGGTACATTGTCCTGGTGGAGTCCTGGTGGAGTCCATGTGGAGTCCATATGGACTCCTCATCGGGTCTCAGTGATTCAGTGGACATGGATGAAGAATCCATCAGGAGTCCATATGGAGTCCACATGGAGTCCACCAGGACGTGTGGGGGAGTGTAAAGCCCTCACATCTTCACCCATAGGCGACGAGTTGAACAACATGAAGAAGTCTTTTCAATACAGACTTTCCTGATTGTGCAAAAGTTCCAACCTCTGGATGCATTCGATGTTGTTTATGATTATTACCGCAATTTTCCTATTGCTGGAGGCAAAATCTTTTACAACAAGTTGGAGCGTCAATTACATATTTGCCAAGTGGACGATGTGGTCTGTCATTTTGCGTCAACTACCGGTGTTTCTCCCTCCATCAAAAGACCACACATACATGTGCTACCACTTGACAGGGCAAGTCATGTATTATTTCTTTTTTTGACAAACTGTGACCAGTGGATTTTCTAGGACTAAATCATGTGTAATGCGAATTCTGACCCAGGAATAAATAGTTCATGATGTTTCGTGCGGGGAAAGATAAGAAGGAGGCGGCTAATGTCATAGTATGCATATGCTCAATTGAATGAGCAGAAATGATATCCCCTGAAAGGGTTGCATCAGCAATCAATAAAAGCTTAGACCAAAGTGTAACATGGCAATGTTCACCCGACTCCGTCAACACATTGTTCATTCACCTTCGTGTTGCTGCTTCCAACCATTCCGGCGTCGCTCGATAGAACAGATAATCTTCAGGATCTCTTGCACCTTTGACCATACACCCGACCACCAGATCAACACGTGTCTGGTTTCGAAAAAAAAAGTGGACGTACGGGTTGTTGGAGTCAAGACGTGATTCGGTTCTCCCGCGCTTTTACCAGCGAGACGCTTGGTAACCGACACGACAGCAGGGAACGGGAGAATGGCGCGAGATTCGTCATAGGATCCACATCCACAGACTCGTGGGACTGTTGGCGGGGCGTAGACAAAGCTCTCGACAGGAAGGGGTCCTGTAGCGGCGTTGGCGAGGATCCACCTCGTTGGAGTCAGCGGGAGCAGACGGTCACGGGGATGTCGAGGCTGTGCTGTACATGCGATGGGACGTCGCCGACACATTTTCTGCGTCAATGCTGGTGTTGTCGCTTGTGGCCGTTGGTGGGATAGAATACAACCACTTTGCTACCAATGCATTTGCTGAGAGAATCGTCGACAGTTGGCCTGTAGAACCTTCATTTGAGGTGCTTTCCAGCGAAGATAAGACGCTATGGGTCGGTAGGAACACCCTCCTTATCCAGGACGTCACGTTGACGTTGTCAATTGCGTCTGACGATTCCAACCGTGATGGTCTTGCCCGTGAGCCTCTTGACGTAGATCCGCATTCCTCCGTGCAGACAAAGAACAAGATGAAGGGTCGACTCCTGGATTTGTCATCCGAGAATCCTTCGCGATGTTTTTCCCCGTGAGGGTCTTGACGAAGCTTTGCATATGGACAAGGAGGATTGAACACGGGAGAATCAGATATGATGTCAGAGCCAACGAGAACGATAATCTGCTTACCGAGATGGAGATGGAGAGTGCTTTCCTTCTGATGGTGTAGTTGGAGACGTTGCGACCGTCATTTAATAGCATGCCAGCGAGACGAGGCAATGTTGGTCGGTAGGAATGCCGCAAAACCAGATATGAGTCAGCTATCCATGAGGGAGTCTGTAGGTGATGTGAGTTCAGAGCGCGGCGGAAACTAGACAAAACTTACGTGTTGGTCGCGTTCGTCGCGTTTGACGAGACGTGAGACATTGCCAGGCCGCGAGTCTCGCGCAAAAAAAAGACGGTTGCAAGCGTGTCGGTGATGGTGTACTGAGTTGTGCGTGGCGGGAAGGACTCGGGGGAGTGATGACTACTCTCCTATGCCCATTTTGGAATTTCTGTAACGATGGCGGCATATAACGTAAGTGCTGAAGAAGCAGTGGCGATTAATATATACACCATCCACGACTCGAGAGCCGCAAGTTCGCACCAAATCCTTCCCACCATAAGCACGACACGCAGTTGCTCGTCCTCGCAACCGAAAACTTATGGAAGCTTACATTGTGAATGGTCGACTGAATCAGTCCCATCGTGAAGAGCTAGCCATGTCGAGCAGGCGCACGATATAATCCTCACGAATGTCTCTCCCGCAATCAATTGCTCGGTGATAAATTAAGAAATGAGTTCTCAGAGCGGCTTACAGCCGTGAAAACTTTCATTGCTTTCGCAACTTTAAACATTGACAACATTATACTGCATCAAATCTAACACTGGCACAGATCCATCGAGTCATCGCCATCCAACCCTTTGTGGCGTTTACCCCATCCCTCTTCCATTCGACCCGAAGCTGTTGTTGTGCTTTGAGGAGCCGGCTGTGATGGCTCAGCCACCGGTTGGACTGGTCGTGGTGTTGTCGTGCTTTGAGGAACCTGCCGTGATGGCCCAGCCACTGGTTGGACTTGTCGCGGTGTTGTCGTGCTTTGAGGAACCTGCCGCGATGGCCCAGCTACTGGTTGGACTGGTCGCGGCAAGGCGGGCTCAGGTTTCGTGTTCGGACCAGTAACAGCTCGATACCGGTTAGCGAACCTGTTTCGTGTGTAAGCGGCCAGCGTGAGCTACACTGATACTTCGACGTACTGCAGAATCTCTGGTGAGTGCGAAAGATTGAATCGCTGTTCTTGGATATTCAAATCCTCAAGAGCATCCACCTCCAAGGTTGCCAGCCAGTCGGGGTTGTAGAAAGCCCTCGGCAGTCCGGGAACAGGCCTCGAGTCGTTATTCACTCGGCGGGAAGGTACACGGCGGCGCGGCCATTTCCCTCTGGTGGCATTGCCCATACTGTCAAACCGTGAGGATAAATGAACCAGATCAAGTGGACGGAGCCACTCCGTGACGTTAGGTGATCGCCATGGTTGTTGGATGATGATATAGCGCTTGTCGTCCCCTTCTCCGCTACCCCGTTTGCTGCTGTGGGTCTCGGACTCATCCCCGCTCATGCCGTCAGGGCCAAGGCTCTCCAGCGCATCAACACACCCATGGAGGGGTTTGAACGTCTTGCAGGCTGACAAGCGGTTTTCGAAAGTCTGCGATTATGATTTAATTGGGATGTCACCATGACTTTGAATATTTCAAAACGTACGATAGCTCGGCGATTATACTGAGCCTGCCTCGACAAATTCGCCACGTCTTCCGGGGACCTTTCTGGATTCTGCTGTTTGACATATTTCGCCTTGATCGTCCTCAAATGCGTCATAAACATTTTTTCAAGCTGGCTATTAGCAACTCCTTTGACTGAACCGTATGTGGCGATAAAGTCCTTTCGAAACACCCGCGCGGCTTTCTGGTTCCACGGGGACACAACAGACCCTAGAAGATCCAAGCCAAAATTTTCAACAGTAGGTTCCCCCACAGGTTTTTTACCATATGCTTTAATAATCTGTTCCGAGACAGGTTCGGGGATTGGACAGGAATCGTCCTCGCGGCCCATCAATTTCTGCGCATGGGTGCGAATGCGTTTCTATTTTGAGTTGTGAAACTGGTTAGGATGGAGTATCGACAAGACGTGCAATGAGTCATACCTGCAGGAGGACGATGGTGGGCGACCGGTGAGTACGTCGTGGTCGGGAATCTGTGCCACCGGCGGCCGCTCTATCTTCATGCTGCACAGTCGCGGCCTTCATTTTCGCGATATTTTCCAGATGTCCGATCGTAACATTCAAAGCATTGAAAACTTTATCTATATCACCCTTGGTCGCAGGGGCGGTCTGAAAGGACGGTCAGGAGAAGCTCTGATAGGTAGTGGAACATTTTACCGAGTCTTGAACATCAGTCGGTCCATCAACTTGAGCTGCAATGCTGATTGGCTCGGCAGACACGTCTGAGCTGACGCCTTCAGCTGGTCTCCGCTCCGAAAGAGTTCCGTTGTATGAACTGGGATATTCTTTGAAATTTCGGCTGCTGTTCCCGGCAGGAGGCTCGTCGTCCACCTCAACATAGTCTTCCCGACGCTTAGGAGGGGCGCGGCGCAGATCCTGCAAGATATCGAATCTCAAACGTCGTTAAAAAAGATTACGGACAAAAACACTCACAGTTTCAGTAGCGCTTGTGGGGCTAGGGCCGATCGTTAACCGAGAGCACTGCAATTGTCATCAGAAGCAAATAGGATGGAAATCTGTGTATTACATTTACGATATCCCGCATTTGCTCGTGTTCCGCACCACCACAATCGCCGGGTTCACTTGAAGCCAGGTGCAGTGAACCACCATCCGTTGTCAGTGAAGGATGGCTGATTCGCTTGCCTTCCGCAACTGAAGCACCCGGCAACGCGCTGGAATTGTTGTTGTTCAAATCTAGCTGGACCTTTAAACTCGTCAGACATGAGAATACCCAAAGGGAAAGAGGGCGCACCACTTGCGCCGTGTGACCGGTTACAATGGAATCGTCAACCTTCTGGGTGTGATAATCAAGAACCCCATCGTTTGCGGAACCGCAGTGAGAAAGCCCAGAGGGTGGTGCATTGACTTGCAGGACGCGAGACGGCACCCATTCTTCGTCGTGCAGGTCCTTCCGCGTTGCTCCCGCGGCTCCTTCGGGTATCTACAACGGCATAGACGAAGGTCAATCATCAGCGGCACGCATATAACATGATAAAAATAGGTCTAACCTGCGCCAAAGTAGAACGTACATCCACAGACGCACTTTCCAGCTACGAAAACGTATGAGATAAAGCGGCGGTATGGATATCAATCTACCAACCTCTGGAGGACCCACACGGTCGCTCGATCGATGTGCTGACGAGATAAGACCTTCAGTCTGTTGAATTCTACTGGCAAGACTGCGATCAGGAAATGGTGCGGTTGCTTTCGGTGGCAGTTCTGTTGTGCTCGGTTCATTTCTTTGGCGTTTCGGAGGTGAATAATTTTCCATAAATGCTGGCGCTGTTTTTCTTTTACTTGGAGGGTTAAAGTTGATGGAAGTAGAAGCATGAGCAGAAGGCTACGAATGGGTCATGAAACATAGAGCATGCGCAATAGGCTGCCACAGCGCACCTCAAGGTTCAATAGCCGACCAGTGTTGTGAGCCGCCGCTGTATCTAAGGGCTGTCAGAGCGGTCAGAACGGTGCGATGAGAGGATAAGAAGACACGGCGCACCTCCAACAGACGAGGCGGTAGATGACGTATCTGGCGTTGGTAAGACGCTGGCGCATCATCGTCCGTGGTCGCATTGGTGGCATGCACAATATTTAAAAAGGGATTGTTGGGTGGAACCTGTATAGGCGAATATTTAGTAAAGGTACTTCCCCATATTGACGCAACAACGCACCCTTTGCAGGAGCTCGGAGCTGCAATCAGTCTCGTCATTAGTTTCGGACTATGTTACCAAAGGTGAGGTCAGTATCAATACATTGAGACATTGCAACACACCGTATCCGCCTGTTCGTTTCCTGCCCCGTCCGCTGAACGCTGAGTATGGATACAAGATGTGAGATGAGGATTTTGGGTAAGCGGGAATCAAACCTTGCAAGGCAGCTCGCGATCCACCACATTAGTACTTTCGGACGCTTCGCCGGTACTTCCGACCCCACCAATGTCACCAGGATGTAGGTTGGTTACTGCAGAGATCATTAGATGAAAATGTAACTCATATGAAGGATGACCAACCGGATGGATCGGGAACATTCACAACTTGCATCGACACAGCGGCCACCTATTGAAGAAATGTCAATGGGGTTTCAATATAATGATAATAATAATACGATGGACGAACCGTTCCATTGGCATGTTCGGAGCTTCCAACGGTAATCTATGGTCATGTCATGATATGCAATGGTAATCAGATGTGGTAACTCACATCGAAATTATAGTCGCCTGAAGCTCCATCAAGTGGCTTTGGAAGCGACTCCAGGCCGATGGACGAAATTGGGGGATGGTCGCTAGCGGGTTCAACAGGAGGTGACTTCCATCGCACACGCTTTGAAGAGATAGGAAGAGATTCATAAGGGTGAATTTCGGTCTGCGAAAATTTCCGCTTTGGCTGCTACACGACGTAGACTCGGAGATGAGATGACAATGGGCAAAGTGTGGAAATCGTGACGCACCGTCGAACTTTGATCAGGACTACACGTAGGAGGCGTTGTAAAGAAACAGGATCGCTCAGATGTATTTATGTTTGTCATAGTTTGCATTGGCTCGGCCTAGGAATTGGGTAAATAGGCAGTCATGATCACAACACCTTGCGGAAAGCTGAACCTGCATATTTGTGAATTCGCCATCTCTATCGCTGATTTGTGGATTCCCATTTGTGACCTTAAGGTCTGTCAGGAGGCGCCTAAACCACACAGAAATCGAGGACTTACGGGTAAACTCTGGTCGCCTATCGCTACGGTATTTGGGACATCCTCGCCAGCGGGATTTGTGGGGGAGGCTTGCCTCTTCAGACGCTTTGGAGTGGAAGAACGGGACACAGAGGGAATGATTTCAGTCTGCGATAACTTTCGCTTGAGTGGTTCAGGCCGCTAAGTTGACACTGTGTAAGAATGAAAGAGGCGAAGCAATGTGGTCTCGACATACTTTTGGCTCTGGACCTGCGTCGACAGTACTACGCGTAAGTTTACGCAGGTGCCGGGGAGGGATTCTGATGGTCAGTTTCGGATGGAAGTCTTCTGGTGACGTCTAAGCCAAACACGACATGTAAAGACCCACTAAGTTGCCGCACGATGAGTTGAGCATACCTGCATTTCGTTCAGTGCGTAGATCGTGGAGAAAATCGTAAAGGTGGTCGATGGAGCACCGTCCAGTTTCTTTTACACCTGACACTACGTGTGTCGGCATGGCCATGGTATGCAAAAGTAACAAAGATCCTAGTCATCACAAGTGCAGTGGTTTCATTGTCGCGTTTGGCTCTAGCGCCAGCTATTGTATCAAAACAAAGATTTTCCAGATCTGGACAGACCTAAATCGTTATCAGCGCCACGTGTGTCGCGTGTTGCTCAATCCTACATCCGCGTCTTTGTCTTACCCGGCCTCATTCAACTCCTCAAAGCGATGACCTTTATTCAAAGTCCCAAGGTTGATACCGATAAGCTGGATCCGTTGCTTTTTTGCTTGTTCGTTTCTCCCGCGAAATCATAATACTATTTTTTTCGTGAACAATGTCTTTCTCTATCCCGAGACATTGTCGGGGAACAATCCCTGATCTTGACAAAGGAAACGGTCCACAAGTCATATTTCAGTCAGAGAGACGGATACGGGACAGATACTGGCAACTTCGCAAAGCTCGAACCTTCCAACCAACTCGTCATGTCCACTCTTTTCCTTGAAACTGCGCGGAGCTTCACTCAGATAACTTCAGACGGGTGGTATACTACGTCGTCCGGGAACATACGTATTTCCATCTGGATCGAAGCTGATGGCGGTGAGAACCATCGTTGTTGCTCAAAAATGGCCTGATCACGAGTCCGCTTGTACTTGCAGCTTATATGACTGTCTCTGCCGACCATTCTGTGTATTTTTCCGGAGATGTGACAGCTCTATGGGTCCTAAACGGATCTTTGTCCAGGGTATAATCAAATTTAGCTTCGTACAGGTCAAATCATCTGAAATTAATATCGCAGATGGTACTTCAATGGTCAATAGGACCACCTCAGCATAGCACCTGCCACCGGATTTACTTTCGTTCTCGACGTCGCCTCGCCGTGGTGGCATCCGTCCTATATTTTATTATTGCGCGTGCAAATATGGGCGGTCTGACGAGTCTCAACGGGCCCTTAGTTTTTGATGATCAGAGTTGCGAAGTTGTGGAGAGGAACGGTTCGTTTAGCTCCTAATTGAATGTTATTTCTACCGGTTACACATAATCCTGCATCTTTTAACACCAATTAATGCTATATGCACGGGCCAACCTTCGATTAGTGAGCGAATGGAACCCTTTGCGCTCTTTCTGCACATCCTTTGTTATGAAAATCCCGGAGTCCACCTTTCTTTTGTCGTGAGGCAACAATGACTGGACTAAACAAAGATAACTTGTGCTATATGAACCACCGTCAACAAGTAGCATGAATTACTCAACCTCCGAGCGCGAAATGTCTGGGCCTACTGAGCGACTTGAACAAGTGCGTGTTCGGTTTTCGCTTACCTTTCGACTGACTCAGAGTTCGCAAGATTACTGGTTGCCTATACCCGATATGGCCGAACACTAGTTTTAACCTTTCGTTTGCCATGCCCAATCTGGATGAAACTGGAGCCCCGCAGTATCCACCACCAGCGAGGCTGTTCCCTTTTGCCTCCACCACGGCAACGTTCCACGACTGCCTCCTCGTCCTTATTCTAGGACCAATCGAGGAAATCCATTTCTTGCTGAGAGTGGAGCTGGACCCTCGCCTGCCGTTCAATGAAAGTGTTAGGTACCACAGCTTATGGGAAATGGAGTTTAAATGGCGGGGAGCAATATTCGTCATGCGCGTGAGCAATGTTGACAAACGACCTCTGGAGTTCCGGCTCTACGAGGACGTTCGGTATGCCAAACTTGCAGTATACGGGTACGCAGTGACAGATTTCACCAGTCATATGTCGCTGATTTTAGACAGGTTTCTGTCCGCAGTCCATTTGCGCGACGGAGCGGTGCCCGATACCGTAATCTTTGAGGTGGAAAGGCACGTAGCTGCCTATTATCGAAATATTCGCATCCCAAGCCGGCGGAGAGTTTTGACTGGTCTTTCAGATATATTTTTCTCGCTGTGAAAAGATAATTGTAGTTACGAGGCGTCTCGCACTTATCACAATTCATTGATTGCGCTTGTATGTTGTCACATTCCCTGTATCACAAATGGGTCAAATTCATGCGGGAACTTTGTTTGTGCATATATACCGATGTCTCTATACACGTATACGTACCGACGAGGAGGGGAGGGGAAGCAGCAATGCAGATGAAGCTGCTGCAGCTGAAGCAATATAGATCGAGCAGAACCCCGCACTCTTGTACTTGAGCTCGATGTCGCCAGTGACGATGACGTAGCCTCGATGCGGTGCGTTCAGCTCATTCAGACGGTGGAGCACGGGGTGGGTGTGGTTGGGTGGAGAAATTTGGTAAAGAGAGCGGATATTGGCGCATCGATCGCGAAGCAGAAGAAAGGTGAGGAAGAGGAGTGGAAGAGGGATGTTTGCGCGCTAATAAGAAGCTCATGGCTGTGCAAGAATCGCCACGTGCCTCCTGATAGCGATAACATCTCTCACCCATCTGAACCAATGTCAGCGACCAAATCCCCGGAAGATCAAGGTCAGCGATCAGTCGTAGCAATGTTGGCTTGGCGGCTGTTATTGATATATCAGCACAGCCGCTGTGATTGAAGACTTCACAACGCGGCTCCAGACTTTTTATTCTCATATCTCCTCTGCAGAACGCTCAAAGGCGTTTTCTGCCATATGCTCTATTATGAGCGACCTTGTGAGAGTCTTTCCTTGTGCTGTTTGACGATATCTGCCAATTAACTTTTCTACGCTAGGTCGACGTTGCTGAGGAGCTCGGCAAGATGAACTTCTTCGTCAGTGGCCAAAGTAAGGTACTCGGCGACACGGGGGGCTTCACAGGTTTTCTTCATGAGTCGAAAGGGATCCGAGGTGTAAGTGGGATGAATCAATTATTTCATCTGGTGACATTGTTGGTTAGTTTGTTCTTGAACGATTGAAGATGACTCAAAATGTACTTACGGACGCGATGCTTGCCTACGCGGTGTGAGCATGGAAGCAGTTGTGTGCATTCGCTCAAATTATAACGCGCCTGTTTTTCAGCACCAAGCCGCCTGAGGGTACTGGTCTATCCCACCAAATGAACCTTACAGAGGACGGCGATGTTCACTTCGAGGACCGTGCCCCAACACCTGCTAGGAGCACTCCGGGCAAGACGACTCTATCTCCAATTTCGCGACAATCACCGCGACGACCAGGTTCGCTTTCACAGGCCTTATGCTAAGGAAATCCGGAACTGATGCCTGTTTGAACTCTGCAGCCATTATTTTGGCCAACACACCAGCTGCGGATCGTGCCGCGCCTGCCACGACACACCGCGCGAGCAAAGCGCAATCTTCAACTGCAAAGCAAGATGCGCGTGATAAGGCTGAACCGGAGTCTGGGTCGGAGTCTCACCCTTTAGAGCCCACTATGAAGAGGGAGAAACTAATGGAAGAGAACCGAAAGCTCTTCAAGGAGCTACTTGGTAAGTCACGTCATAAATTGTTGATCATGGAAGCACCGGCTGAATAAATACCCGAGAAAACGTTGGTGGCAAGTGGAAGGGTAATGGACTGCCGTGGAAAAACATGCCAAAAGAGTTGGCAGCGCAAGGGTTGATATGTCGAAACTGGCCTGCAGATGTTCCATTCCCAGGCTTCCATTTTGTCTTACAAAGAAATGGAAAGCGCAGCCAGCAGGAGCTCCCAAGTGCAAACTTCTCCAAATGCTCCGTAGCTGAATTGCATGCCATATCCATGCAAATTAAAAATGACAGCCATCGCATGTTGTTTGAAAAAGTTGAGGGCTCTGACATAGATGGTTTGTGATTGATTTGCCTTTCAGCATACCCGAAATAATCTTCCAAACAGCTTTACAAATGGGGACGAAGGCAGTTATGATATCGACAGGATCACCATCCCTCTTTCTAGACGACAAGGGTACGGTTAAGAATACCGCTGATGATGGAGACCAGGAGTCTTCAAGTGAGATTGAGCAAGGTAATTTCACTCCAAGGTTCTGGGAATAACCTAATAACCATAACCTGACAATCTATCTTAAAGCACCACCACCAAAACGGACACGTCTAAGTCAAAGCACTGACAAGAACAAACCGGCTGTCAAGGAAAGTCAACAGACTGAGACTACGCTGGCGCAAGCTAGTACGTATGATTGACCTTTTCTCGGTATGTCAAACTCATGATGGCCCAAGGTTCAAGCACACGTGGGACTCGGGTCGTCAGGAGCGACAGCAAGGCCTCCACAACACATTATTCGATTTCCGCTGAAGCCCTTGCGAAACTTGATGCAGCGTCCCGTGCGAAATTGGGGGCAAAGCCTCTTGCACTGCCAGTGGGGACGAAATAAGTTGGTACAAAGATGATGGATGATGGCCGCCATGCGAACTTCGCTGCATCAAATATGCATGCGAGCGATAAATCTCGTGCATTTCTTGGTCCCCGACTTCATCTTCTTGCATATCTTGGTGATTCGGCGCCCATCTGAATGACAGGCAAATGCGCTCTTCGTTTACTCCATGTCCTCAGTCACACATTTCTACATGTTCCCAGATCTTGGAATGGTGGTGGATTAATGTCAATTAATCCTAGTCTAGCTGACATGTATGGTATCGCTTTGACCCTGCTCCTAGAGCATTCACTAACTAGTGCAGACCTTATTTTGACCGCTGTTGGTAAATGAAAACCAAATTCAATGCAATATATTTCACGATCTCCTTGGCACGTACTTCTTACAGTCCTCAAACATGTGGTTGGAATAGACTTCGATGGGTTCACTGAGTTGATAATCTAATACAGCGCCCGTCGTGGTAGCATTTCGTGATCTCAAGACAGGTCGAGCCTCTCTCTATATGCCTAATGCAGTCCGAATGTGACTCTCCCAACCTGACTTTGAACAACGCCGACAAACCCAACCATGGATGAAGGGTAGCATTTAACATGAGTCAAGGCTTAGGTCAGGTGGGTACGCGTACCTTTACCATACCAACGCCAAGTAGTGCGCCAAAAACATTATCCCTCTGTACTAGAGCCACGACAGCAGGAATTTGAGAAACGGAAAGAATGTCGGCGAAGATATTAGCTAAAGTAAAAATGAACTCTGAGATGCTTTCCAAGTAAACCACGACAACGAATGCCGAAACCATAGGAGAGAGCTGGCAGAAGGATTGAGCAAAGTATATAGATAGGGTAACTTCGGGTGGACCACGACCGAACACGAGGTCGTCTAGATGCATGAGATGAGATGAAATGGTACGAACCCGGTGAGAGCTTGCGTCGCTTACAGGTCTAACCGACGTCTCCAACCACCACCAGCAAGGACATCACAAACTCGATCTTCCCGTATGTTCCTCTGCACGTTCCACATTCCCATCGCAAACGCCTCTCCTTCTCCCACTTTCTCAGAGCCTCCCGGAAGGTAACTTCGTAAGCCATGCCCGGGGGGGCATGATACGTCCCGTACCCGCCCATATAGCAGGTTCAGTCCTACGAACTTGCAGAATGGATGGAGCTATGGGAGCTGGTGGGGTGAGAATCACGAAGGCTTCGGCACCACCTAGAGATTGCTGTAGCAAGAGTGAGTAGGGGTGAGAAGAGGCGTCCTGGTTGAGATTGGTTTCGTTGGGATTGCTTGGCCGTGATGCATATGGTTGAGGGAAGCAAAGACAAGTACAGAACGCCTCCAGCATGCTGAAAAGAGTATCAGCAATCGCACAAAGGACAAAAGAGGATCGAAACAGACGAAGATAGTGAGTGGCAAGGAAACGACGAACAAATATAATCCCGCTGTTACGATCGTCTATGCACACAGATGTAGTGTCCACGATCACGATGGACTCTATGAAATTCGCTGGAGTAACGCGCTGTCAAAGGCACCATTGTCCAGTTCCGAGGGACATGGTATACATCCAGCGCGGCTATTGTGTCGCGTCCTCCACGTCGACGTCGGTGTGCCAATGCTCGTACAATCCCAGAGTTCGATGTTAAAGGAAGAATAGACACGAGCTTCAGTGTTCCGTTGATCATATGGGTTTAAGTTGAGCAGCATTGGGCAAGAGTACTAGTGCGTTGACCAATCTGTTTGCGAACGCAAGGGAGAACGTGGTGAAGTCTTTGAGAACCCAATTCGGGTATGTCGGTCACATTAGTGAATTTAGTCACGGCATCCCAACTTGATCCATGCTTGAACAGCACTGAGCGCCGAACGGCAGGGTACTCCTCTACAGTAATTTGCTCACCGATTTCAACTGCGACTGTAACACCAAGCACGAAACGGCTCCTGTTAAAGGTCCCGACGATACTGACGACCAACCTCGGAGCTGACACGCGAACCTGACGAGAAAATTTTCAGGGACTATCGAGAGTCTCCGGGGTTGACATCGAATGGGACGACGCGGTTCTCCAATCGGAGTAATGGGGATCAAAACCAGTACAAGTGCACGTGTCTAGAGTAAGAACAACGGGTATGTCCATAATATTTAATCCTTGACTTTGCGGCTAAAACCACTAACAACCTACCAGCATTTTGTGCTACAACGGCTCTGTACACAGGACATCGCGCAATTACCACCGCAGCGGCACCACTCACCTCTGGAGGATTTTGCCACTGGCCACACCGAATTCGCGAAGGACAATCTGGGGTACATCCATCTCCCTACGGAAGAGAAGCTCGCAAATTCCATCAGCAAACCAGATTTCTAGTTCTAATCGCTGCAAATCTACGTCGCCATCTCAACACGTACCAAATGCGACGACGGCAAGGTCAAGGAACTTCCGCAACATCTATCCAATTATCGAACGTCAAGCGCCGAGAAAACCGTACGTCTCTTTTGAGCGAAGTACTTACGGAACGACGCTGTCGATAGGACTTTTTTTTCGATACGGGATACCTTTGTACAGGCCAGACCATCATACGGAGATCATTTGGCACAGTCGGAAGGATTTGACGAAGGATGGCACCAGCGAGTAAGTCTGTGTTCATCCTGTGCTTCGACTTTCATTCTAATTTACATCCCCTTCAGATACCCTCTGCACAGTCGAAGAACGGGCATGCTTCAATTCTCAGATGATGTTCCAGAATGCGAGATTGTGGAGGTCGAGCGTGTACGTACCTCCTATCCCAAATCAGCTCAGCCCGATCAACAGCTGAAGGCGGTTTTAGATTATCCCTCCTGTGGTCGCTAACGTGCTTTGAAGGGGCCCCCAATCCACAGATCCGTCGAATATACGTGTGGAGGGTTGGGACAGTCTGCAGCGCACTCGGTAGCACGAAGCGCTCACGCAGAGGATGTCAAGCAGCAATAGCTTACAGGGTTCTTCTTCTGTTATTGCTCTGAAGATCATCGAGCAGAGCGTCCTTGTCATTCAAGTATTGTTTGCGACACTACGCTCGAAGGTCTTGGCGCCGATACAAGATTGTGCTTGGTACAGAATCATCCACATGAACTATCTGCCGGAACTCGTTAGCAAGACTACCGATGATTGAATGGCGGGTTTCCCATCGGTTGTTTATGTATCAAGATACCCCGCAAACGGTGTTTCTCGCACTAACTTCGCCACGAAACGCATGACGGCGGAGATGCTCCTTGTGCGCGTACTGTGGTCGTGCGAGAAGATGGCGAACGCGAGTGTGGTGTGCACGGACAAGACGTCGCCACGAAACGCATGACGGCGGAGATGCTCCTTGTGCGCGTACTGTGGTCGTGCGAGAAGATGGCGAACGCGAGTGTGGTGTGCACGGACAAGACGGGCACGCCAATAGAATGTGATGACGCTCTTCGCGGGATCGGTCGGCATACATGCGAAGTTTGCGGAGCGTGGGTGAGGAGGCCGTTGTTGCAGCTAGCGCGCAGTCTGGATCGCCTTCCGCTTCCGTTTCTGGTTTCTGCATCTGCATCTACGCCGGCTTCGACGTCGACACCGACGAGGAAGCACTCGAAAGACTGCTCGATGAACCACCCAAGGCTAAACACTACATACCATCCCCTTCCCCTCCCTGAGCAAGCTCTTGAACGGAGCCATCGCCATGGACTCCACCGCCTTCGAAGACACCGACCCGGACACCGGCACGCTCGAGTTCGTCGGGTCAAAGACCGAGACCACACTCGTGAGATTTGCGAATGAGATGGGGTGGGCGGAGTATGGTGGAAAACTGCTGCAGGGTCGTGCAGACGATACCGTTCTCGAGCGAAAAGAAGACGATGATGAGGCGATTTTGACGAAGAGGTGTACGAGGGACGTTGGTGTGCGGGAGGATCGCAAATGGGGCTGGAGAGGTCGAGGAGGTGGAGAAATCGCGATCTGTTATATGGATTTCCAGTTGTGGCCTCCGAAGGGGGGTGGAGTTCGATGAATTGGCTTTTCGCCACCACCGTGGCTAAAAATAGCCAAAGTGAACCTAAGATGGTGGCGGGTCGCAGGCGCACTGCGATGAACTCATGAACCTACGTATCAAGGTGTCACACTCAAAATGTCGTGAATCTATAACCGGCATTGAGGCGTGCGAGAGGGCAGTCACGAATTACATTATGGCAGGCGTGTTTTCCGCCAACTCAATGATCGCGAGAAGTTGGAAGGCGTACCTAGACTGCAAGTCCTGGCGCGTTCGTTGCCGGAGGACAAGAAGATCGTCGTCGACAAGCTCGAGGACCTAGATCACCCAGACCTGCCATTCTCGGTCCATCCCTTTCGTCGATGCACAAGACGCGAGACCCAGGCATTATCCACTGACACTCGCACTCAAAGTATAGCGGGGCTTTAGCGGGTCATATCCTAACATGTGGGTGATCCGTGCAGTATCTCTATGCGAACGCCTGGAAACCCATTGTTTTGCAGACCAAATTGCACTTTGCCTCAGATGATCCCCTTTATTTTGTGGATATATACATGCTACTGGTATAGCGGTAGAAATAAAACATGTACTTGTCAATGCGGACCTGCATCCATAGGATGGTTAGCATCAGAATAAATGGGCAAACATATTTAAAACTTGAGGGCTCTGAAATGTCGAATTAATATAATACACATAAACGCGCACGATCATGAGGCTGTGCTTACTTCTCATTAATTTCACGAACGAAGGATTCTGCACGACGTCCCATAGCAGCCCTCGCCTCAAACTGGCCAACCCTAAGCCTCTCCGCCCCAGCGATAATGAGTTCAATGAGAACTTCAATGGAGGTCGGAGGTTCCAAAAGACCTGCTACTGCGAGGCTACGGAGGCCACTGATGTCCTTCTCCACGCGAGTGAGGGCGTTGAGAGTGAACAGCACATATCTCAGAGCCTTTTCCCGGTACGCGCCAACCCTGCGAAGGGCCTTTGCGTGGTCTCTGAACCGCTCCAACAACCTGCGATTCCCACCAAACCAGGTCCACAGGTGTGAGAGCAACTCGTCCTCTGCTTTGGCGGTCATTAAGTTCCCCTCTAATACAATGGCACCGATAGACCACAGTTGACTTTCGAGGAGATTAAGCTTGGCGAGGGGCAATTGGCCTTTAAGGATAAGGCTGTGTAGAACATCCTCGGTGACGTTAAGCGCGTGTTGGACCGCAAGATCGATTTGAGCTTGGGGGGTGAGGCGGTACGGGCAGAGGGTGATAGGCGAAAGTGCGTTAACTGTTTGGCACATGACGGGTTGCCACCCAGTCGACGATACGACAAGTCGAAGTACGTATCTAAGAGATGCAATAATTCTTTATGACCAATAAATATGTGATGCATTTTACTCGCATGGAAAATGATGTTACTCACGAATCAACGCCGGTGATCAGGCAAGAAGCCAGTTGTTCCAATTCCTGGCTTGCATCGCCAGCCACGTCTGAAAAGCCTTGAATCAAAGCAGCAAGTTTCTCCCCATGCTCATGATCAAGGCTCGTTAGCCTCACAATGGTGACGAGGTCGCTGGAGGCGAGCCTCGTCTCCATGAGGTCTAGAGCAAGGGCAGATGCGGTTTCGGACCCGTTGAGGAGTTGGACAAATTCTTCAGTCTGGTTAGAGAGAAGGTAGTGGTACGCAGGGTGGAGGTCGGAGTATGGCGAGTACGACGGAAGTCTATCGATGAAACGACAAAAGCTTGTCTTTGCAAGCATGTCGAGTGCGCAAAAGGGGTAAAACGACGTGTGGAACAGACCCGAGAGCTGCCTGACTGACGCAGTTATAGTGAATATGACGGCAAGGGCAAGCATCGGCATTTTGAATAACCAAAAGAGGAGCAACGTAAACATTTCGAAGTACTAAAGCGGCGTGGCCGGTTTCAAATGCAGGGAGTGGTAAGTTAACAGATGGGGGAAAGCTTGCATTCCATCGTGATCCAGCTTTATACATGGAACTTCAGACAAAGAGCGTTTGTGACGCGCTCGCCAGAACGTGCTTTGTCAAATGGACAAAGATTGGTGTTTGAAGAAGGCTCGCGATGGTCATGTGATCGATTGTATGGTAGACAAAGAGCGATCTAGACTCGCACGTGGAAATCGCGTGGCCAGAGTTCGCCGACTCTTTTTCTTGTTGCATGGCTAGTTCACTGACCGTATACCCTCCACGAAGATTGTGTTGGAATTTGGTGTACACGGGAGTTTCCGAACGGACTTGCACCTTGCATCTCGATGTACTTTTCAGCTTCTCTTGACTGGATCGGGCGCCGGCCGAAGACCGCAAGCAATATTCAATTTTGTGTCTAATACCAGAAGAGATCTGCTCATTGTGAAATAAGCAATGACGTTGTTAACGGAAACACAGAAACACATCTCTTTGTAGTGCCTTTCGTGCTTACAAAGGACGTATCCCCAAAGCTTTGTTCTAAAAGTCCTAAAAGCAATGAACACCTACGCTGTGGCTGCTCGCTCATTTTCTACAATTGCGCCTCGATTTGTGACACAGCTTACGATGCGCTCTAGTCAACTTCGACTGGAATCATGCCGGGCAACTGTATCCGGAACAACACGTTGTACGGCCCGCGCAGAACAGGGATCTGATTTTTGCGCCAAACACATACGTCAAATCCAAAAAAAAGTACAAGCCTACAAACGCTTTGGTCAAAAGTTCAAAGAATTCGATGACAGCCGATATCCCCAAAGCCACGAATATATTTTATCTTGCACCGATCCTGATACGGCGAAGGGTTGGCATTCAGCCGCCCTGCAGAAGTGGAAGCTCGGTAACCGGTGAGGTCTCCGTATTATTTACGTAGGGGCATAACCTTACCTGCACCTTCTAGCGAACGTTATTTGCGAAAGGATGTCATGGACAGATTCTACGAAGGCGGGGATGCTAACCATCGAACGTGGCTGAATGAATTGTGAGAGAACACATATTATTGTGCCGTTGAATATATTAATTGAAAGACCACATCTGACACCGGCAGGTCCTGGAATTTGACCGCCCTTGAGAGTATCTTGCACAAATGCGAAAGTAAATTTTTGCAGGTGACCAGTTAGCCGATACAAAATATAATCCAATGACCATTCACCAGTTGCAGGAAGCACGTGAAGCTGCATCGCACACACTACATTTGCCACCATGTGGAGGGTCGGACAGAATCTCATCGCCTGCGATGCCAGACAATTTCACAGAAGATGAATTTACGTCGATCCACGCAACTGTTACTGCCAGTTCTGCAGCACCGTTGTCAATTTCATACGACGAACACGTCAAGATACTCCTTGATTTGCTCTGTCGCCCTCCTTGTGATTGTCTAAATCTTATCCCTTTCACACTATCCGGATCGTGTCCGGATTTTGTGTCCGTCATGCACAATATGTTCCGTCGTCTTACGCTACGACGTCCAATACTTCTGGCGCTTGCAAACAAAGGAATGTTTTCGGACGTCGAAAGTTTTGTCAAGAGCGGGGTAATCGACCATTCAAAAATTCGAAAGCTCATCAAGAAAATGAGGCAAAAACCAACTATCAATATGCTTCGAATAAATGTTCTTGATTCCTATCGAGGTCCAACAGAGCGGGATCAACTGGATGGTCGCGTGTTCCTTCTGGGAGGATGGATTTTAAAAGAACCGTGCGGCGTAGTGGGAGAATTGACCAAGGAAGAGAAGGATATGTTTCACGCTTTTGTACGTGGTGTTATTTAATTCATCTTTTTACTCACCGCGGTTTTTAGTCCTGCAACGGCGACTTCCATATCCCCGAGAAATGGACAGGTTGAACCTGTGGCTTGGAACAGCCGATCGCAAAACGTTAGGAGCAACCAGTTTGGGTCACGGGTGATATCGATTTGATGCCTGTGTTGAGCTTGAAAACGGCAGATTTTTTGATTCGATAAATATTTAGTTCGTGTTGTACATGTGCAAGAGAGTGGTTTTGGTTGTGTCCTCAAGTATATGACTAGACCAACCATACATTGATGGTGACTGCACAATCCTCGACGTTGGAAAGAGTGATACGACGAATCGAAATTCATAAACCTTCAGAGCTGTTGAAGTGGGCTTTGAAAAATTGTTACTTCATTCCGCGACTGTCAAAACCATGCTAGATGTCAAACACATCGTAAAAAAGTTTTTTTTTCACCCGCGCTCGGCGTGCTCCCTTCTTTTCTTTGGAGACGAAAGAGGAGTGGTTTCCGATCGCGCATTTCGACTGTCGACCCCATTGAGCGCGTGGCAACATATCGAACTCAAACGCGTCAAACGCGTCCAATTCGAATGTCCGCAATATTTGTGGCGAATCTGACCAGATTCATCCTTCGTTTGGCTCAAATGCACCGAAATTTTGTTGCCGTAGCTAGCTATCACATGACGTCATCTACAAGACAACTCGAGGTCATCAACCCTAAATTTAGCGCGCATTACGTCACCAGTGGTCTTTGTTACTATATTCAACCTCTCCTGCGCTTATGTGCGACGCGTCTCCGAGTCTGCAATACAGGCCAAAGGTCTTGCTCGATTCTCAGCATACCGACTCCGTAAACGCACTCGCATTCAGTCGCGATGGAAGATACATAGCGAGCTGTGGGTCTGATGGACTATTGATCGTTTGGTGTATTCAGAGCGGCGAAGCTTTGCATCGCGTGGATGCTACAAAGGAGTCTCCCGGACCTCTGCTTTCCCTGGTATGGGCACAATGTGGCGCGGAGAACATCATTTCAGGCTCTCAAGATGGCTCAATAATCACTATATCGTTAGACAATGTTAGTTGTTCTCTCTTTTTCGCGATCGCCAACCTCCTTCCTTTGTCCATGCAGAACATGATCAACTCTCAAGGTTTTGTCGCTCATTCTAAGCCTGTTGAATACCTTTCACTTTGGTCGTCTCCTGATTTAATGGTATCTGGCGCACATAACGAGGTGAAAGTATGGAGGAGTGGAGAAAGAGGTCTTTCCGCTACTTAATCGAAAATTTGTCAAACTCACCTCTATTTAGACATGTGGAAGGAGATATGGCTTGTCCCCGAGCCCGCTGAAACCGCATACAGTTCCAGAATGGCCGTCATAGTGACATCTGTACACTGGTTGAATGTTTCCTCGGAAGACGCCATAATTGTGACCTATCTATATCACGGGATTGTGTATGTGTTTTTTTTTTTGAGGGAACCACTGCTAAGCTCATAATAGATGCTGGAATACTATGTGCTCTACTGCCCGGTGGACGATCCCTCTGCCATCATGGTAAGACTGGTTTATGTATTCGAAATTTGTCTGATTCACGTTGAGATAGTGCGGCAAGTTCATTTTCGGCACCATATCAGAGCTTGGTAATTTCCACACTCTCTGGCCACTTCGATGTCTACCAGATAGGTACCGGTGTCAAGATATGCACATTTAGTACCAAGCAAGCGGCTCAGGCTCGTAAAATACTCCCAGTTCTCTTCATCCATGAGGGACAAGCGGTCGTATCAGGGAGCGCAGTAGGACAGGTGAAAATTTGGGATCCCAGGAAGGGTGAAAAAATTCAAACCTTGAAGCACTCTGGTAGGTTTGCTTGGATTCTACGTGAACGAAGGAAGGCTAATTCAGAGCAAATCAGGCGAACCGCTGGTCCAAGCCCTTGCGGTAAGTGGTTGACGAAGCGTTTGCCGGTACCGCAGTTGACAGAGGATAGTCTCATTGTCACAAGACCAAGGACGCGTTTTTGATCGCATCAGCCACGGCAGAATCTGGCCAAGCCACATATGTTCAAATTTGGGAAGCTGTTAATACTCTAGAAGGTAACAAAGTCTCTGGGCAGTGTCGTATTTATTGAACTCGCCTCCACAGACTCGGAAAGCTCCACTAATCAAACAGTCGCCTTCGCGGCAGAAATGGACCTGAAATGTGAGCTTCATTGTACGTAAATGATGCAATTGTCCTTTTAAATTGCGGTGGTGTGTAGATGGGGACCCGAGACGCAACGCGAAGGACAACTTGAACTATGCCCTACCTACCAAGGACAGACTGCCTGCCTATCGTTTTCTGTTTTTGGTGGTCTTTTCCGCCATTTTCGCATGTGTTTGTGGGGTTGCAGTGATACATCTAATGTGAAACGCTCGGTGTACATATTATGTTTGCGAAATCAAATCATGATATGCTGCCTATATAACTCATGGGCACGCTCATGAATGCTGGGAGCATGGCGAGAATGGCCCTCAAATTATAAAGCACATGTCTTATATGGCCCGCACCATCTGCGACGACTTGTGACTCCCGACCCTCCAGAATTTAAGAGGACTCCGGCCAGGAAAGCGGCGCGCACACAAAAGCGAAACGTTCGCAGCCTCGCTTGTGTTATGTAAGATGTAAGAGCTGCCGCTTCGCCGTTAGGACAAAGAACAATGTCACTCAACGTCGGACCCACTTCTAATTACATTTACGAACAGATAAGATGCGTTGCACATCCCCAGAGTGTAGTGGCAGTCTTGACCACTCCGCTTTCCTCGACAATAAAGGTGAGTCGGCTGCATTTTCACCGGAAGCAGGGCTCACCTAATCCCGTAGGCCTGGGTAAGCTCACCAATTCAGCGCTCATGATCCCCCATTAGTACTATCTGTCCAGAACGCATCGATCATCGATTGTGATCGCGTTTCAGAAGCATTGTGAGGATCTGCTACCACACCTGGTTGGCGAGCATATGCATCTCTCGCCGACTGAATTCGGAATTCGGGGTCACGGTGGTATGCTGAGTCACTTATGACTGAGCAACGTGTTATGCGGAGGTAAGATCTGAGGTCCGAGCTCTGTAACCTAATCTAAATCTATGATCCTTTCCCCACGCTACGAACAAAGCACATGAACTAATCTGTGCAAACCCGTCAGCATTGATTTTTTCAACACTAACCCAGCTACGTACCGTCGAGGGAAGCATCATGCTGCTTCATTAGGTAGTGCGCTTCGTACTCGCTCTCTAAACCGAATATATGTAAAAACTCTGCAACTACCTTCTGGCGCACCAAATAAATGTCCCTAATCTACAAATTGATGAGCTCGGTGCATGATTTCGAGGGATTCTCACCTCTTTAAGCACCTCTTCATTGTACGCCAGTATCTTGCGGAGCTGGTCGGCTCTTTTGGCTAACATAAATCTCTCTCTAAGCTTCGGCAGGCCATATACAATGATGAGAGCGAATGGGACAACGAAGAGCAACTTTTCACGGCGAGAAAGCATGTTGTGGGCGTAAGAAAGAGGATTCACCTTTAAGTAATCAATGATGACACGTGGTGTCAAACAAGTGAGATATTGCATACAATTAGAACGATTAGATCTCAAATAAATTGCACCACGCAGTGGTCGCTGCTGATCAGGTTGCCGCCTCTGCGTCTCGTCTCAGTTCCTTAATTTCCTCTTCAAGATCACGAACCTCAGCTCGAAGCTTGGATAGCTGACTTCCATTAGTTCTTCCAAGTCGTAGTGAAGGGATGAAAGGGATCGATACCTCATATTCCCAGCGGTCTGATGGTAGTGCTCGGGTAGCTTCATCGCGTACATCCTGCACAGAGCTTCGAAGTAACTCTAACTCGGCCTCGAGATGATTGTTCTCGTCTTCCAGACTGAATATAATGGGCAGCAATTGGACGGATAACATCACAGTAAAGGCTACAAATCTTGCGACTTCATTGGCAAATTTCAGGTTAGACTATGATATCTAGTTGTGATGCCAGAAGACGAAGACGTACGGATGGTAGGGGTGGGCGAAGGCATGATAAAGTGCTGTCGAATAGATGTCACCTTATAAACTGAAGGCTATTGTGACGCACACAGTGGTGTGCCTGATTCTTTGTCCCCTTGAAGGTATAATTCATGCGATGGCGCTCTTTTGTGTCATCTTTGCACTCGCCATAATGGAAGCGGAAGCGTTCAGCGCAGAACGACCTACAAGCAGGCAGCGGCGCCATTTCGCTCCTATCACCTTTAAACATCAATTCAGCGCAGAACGCAGTCTTAGCCCAGAATTCCGCCGGTCCACCTTAAGAACGGTGTTCTTGTCTGAATTCCCCTGCATTCATGTAATAACCTCATAATACTCCAACTCGGACCCATGGTCGACCTGACCAACGACACACAACCACATCAGACACTTCACGTCTGAGTTGATCCTGATTGCTTACTATATATTCCAGCGAGGAATTCAGGACATGGTAGAGGCAGAGTTAGACGTGAAGAGATCATACACTAAGCAACTGGAGGCGGGTATAGCCACTGTGTGCGCCATGGTACGTCTATCAACCTATTGGTGGGTCAGGTAGATCAACAATGGTTAACTATTACAAAGGCCATTGCGAAGTATCCAATACTCACCAGGTATACGGATAATTGGGTTGCAAAAGACATCATTCATAAGTCGCTGAGGAATCTAAGGACGCGAAAACCCCGCCAGAGCAGACGGAATGTTACTCCAAACACACATAATTCCGGAAGTGGTTCCGACTAAACTATGTCATTCATATCCACACAATCTTATGGGCTGTTATTCTATTCGATCCAATGCAAGGAGGACATAACGACATTAGTAAATTGCTAAATCATTGAATAAAACGGGTCGGTTTACGTACCAAATGAAACTACCACCTAGAGGAAAAATTTCAGGTGTTCGGTGATATCTAGAAGGTGACAGATATTTCAGCTGCATGATTGGCTTCCAGCGTTACGCCTGCAGAGATGCCAGTCCATAGATTGCAAAGATTCAAGTTCATCTAGGTTGGGGCGGCAAATATGAGCTGGAAAACTGAAGAATTGTTTTGAGACTGATTTCGAGAAGGCGTTCGCTGACTGACGACAGGAGATGACGCGATTGTTGCGATTTGGAAAGAATGAGGGATTCAGAATGTCTCTCCTCGGGTATACACACCGATGAAAGAGCGTGGAGGCTCGGATGGGTGGGGATTTCACTTGTGCATACACACTCGTGGACGGGGAAGAATTAAACGGAGGGAGGGAGGTGATGTAAGCAACAAGTGCACAAACTTCAGGGCAAGTCGATTCCAAGTCTAGTCCCGGATCGACTCTGCGCCATCCATTGTGTGTATACACTGAATGGATTTTCACTCTCCACCTCCATTATGGCTATCCACCGTGTGTATGCACTGGATGGCTTATCGCCGCTTATCTCGTTCGCTCTTCTAATCCCACCAAGATGTTGCGACTCTTTAGCAACGCATTCGTCCCAACGGTGAATTTTCCTCTCATTCCTCAGAAGTCCTTCCTGACAGTGGCAAATTTTCAGATGCCTTAACAGAGGCAACACCGACAACGCTTCCTGGTTCATGGCAGAGTCAGGGATGCTGGACGTGAGTCGTGCAACATCTTAGAACTCTGATGCGTAGCTGACGTCCTTAACCTCCTAGTGACACCGACACGGTTGCCCCAAGAACACTGTCGTCCTCTGAGACCACCAATACCACATGGAATGACCATCGAGAAATGTATTATTCGTTCTGCGGTGCATACTCTCTTTGTGAATTTGACTCATAAATTTATAGCAATAACGCAAACGCAAATGGACGTACCCTGTCCGTCGAATTAGCAGACAACCCGCCGAATGCGGAGGAAAATTTTATTTTCTTGACGCAAACGACGGCAATATGTCTGATGTCTTGCGTAAAACTTCTTCGTCGTCATTGGAAACGACTGGGATCTAACACCACGACCTAATTAGTGAACCAGGAGCTCAACGTGTGCTCCCATACCAGCACATCCTCCAGAGGAACAACTCAGCAACGAATTGCCTAAGTCAATGGCAAGCGTATCCGGCCGCAGGTATGGAGTACGGTGACAAATGCTGTAAGTCACAACTACTCGTTTCATTTTGAATTTGGTTGTTTGAAATCATACGCCAGATTGTGGCGACGAATGGTACCATGTTAACCATGCTACTGAGATAGACTGTTCCCTTTATTGCTCTGGTGATTCAATTCACATTTGCAGTGGGGCGCAGAGCATATCGCTTTACGCTTTACGAATGGCAGGGTAACTTACTCCGATATATACCTGGAATCAACCAAGTCATCACGAGGTATGTCAAGGATGTCTCTTTTCAACTTTACCGTTGCTCACGTACCCCTGCAGTTCAGTGGTCTATTAGTCTAGTCGTTCCTCTCGTTGCTCATTGCGACCCTCTGTGTCAACAACATTCCTTAAGCTTGAGAAGTTTGGGACCGCACCACCAAACTCTACGCACGTGCACGTGAATCGGATGTCTTTTGCTCGGCCGGTCTCACTCTTCCGGATTCCGGACAAGAGTGGTCGTCAGATCAACGTCGGCGGTTGGTCTCTGGATTTGACCGTACGTGTCCGGTTGTATATGCGATGGCTCGCTAGGCGTGAATGGCACGAACGACTGGCAGGAAAATTTCAATGTCAATGAAGTGGCTCTTCAGGTCTGTCTTCATCATTTTTATTCTTTATTAGCACCGTATTGACAGGCGTTCAGCGTGGGAGGTGGTACCCGTCAGCTATGGTCATGGCCAATGGTTCAGTCTTGGTCGTTGGTGGCGAACAGGGAAGCAATGGCGCACCAGAACGTACCTTATTCTTCCCAACCCTGCTGGCGGCCGATACGTTACACTTCAGCGAACCGATCCACTTAACCTTCATCCGTTTTTGGCTGTCCTTCCAGGCGGTGGAGTTCTTGTCATCTACTACAATGAAGCATGGATTCTTGATGAAGGCGGCACTATCAAGCAGTTGCCTAACGTTCCTGGTGCAGTGAACAACATCCTTGGCGGCAAAACTTATCCGTTGGAAGGCACTGCTGTCCTTCACCCTCGACACTACCTACTACCCTTCACTGATCCTCTCACTGTCATGACTTGTGGTGGGTCAATTCCTGGTCCTGCGATCGCGCTCGACAACTGCGTGTCTATTACTCGTGAAGTTGACAATGCACATTGGGTGATTGAACGAATGGTACGTTCGATGCGCTTCTGACATGTTGAAATACTGATCACCCTTCCGGTAGCCTGCCAAGCGAGTCATGACTTGCATGATCGCTCTTCCTGATGCGTCGTTCTTTATTCTCAATGGAGCCCAACAAAATAACCGGCATTCCGAAGAACGATTCTGGTCGGTACGTTATCCTTCGTTAGTCTTCGGAGCCATGTTTCTTTCCTTCCGTATCATTCTCGTTATTTGGTATATCACCATCTTCCATTCACCTTTAACCAACACACATTCCGTTCTGTAAGCGACCGTTATGAGGCACATCACTGATATCGTTCGTTTCCCCAGAAATAGCGACGTTCTACAGGCCCAGGCCTTGGTTTGGGATATGTACAGGAAGGGTTGGAGTGCCTTTTCATAGGTTGGTCGCCATTGCCATCGTCCCACCCGGCGGCTCTATCGGGTACGTTGATCATACCTCTTCGTACTGATGTACTAAGGTGAAGGATTTCTTCAAGGCGATCTCCCTCGATTGGCACTGGTGAAAAAAGCATGTTCCAGTTCGAGAAGGAATCAACGTTGGCGAGGTATGTACTCTTAGTACTCCTAAAGCTAACTGTGACTGACTTGAACTTCTTTCGTTGTTTCTCAGCTCCTATCATTCCAAACGCGATACACCAGGATGCGTGCAAGCCACTTGTTCTTCCCCACCCTTCGAGCAGCCGCCATCTCATCTCTTTCCTCCGTACCTGCCGCGCCGGTCTTACATTTGACCCGCACTCTCTTGTTCCTCTACCAAGAATTCTTGCGACTGGCACGCCGCCGTCAACTTTTCCAGTGTCAACCTCTTATGTGAGACGATATCGGTGGAGGAGTCAGATGAGGGAGACAAGTTCGGGATCAATTCCCTCCAAGCGGAGGTGTGACCACGGGGTACGTACATTACCACTGCGGATGCGCACTACAACGAGCTCGTCTGACGTCTGGCGTCTCGATGCCGAACACGAATAGCATTGGTGGAATACACCCATTAACCGCCTTTGCGTCTCCCGAAGTCAATCTGCTCGGAGGAGGCTTGTCCTTAGCCGATCAGATACAGACGCCTTCATGACATATGCGAGCATCGTGCCGGAGTTCTATCGCTTAGAAACGTCGTTGTAGAAGGGTCTCGTATGAAGGCAACTCTTGGACTTCTTAACCGTCGCACAAGCTGCGCGGTCGCTCCAGGTCTCTGCCGTCAAAGCTCGAGGGTTTGGGGACAACCGCAAATCCACTCGAGGCGACCCTCGCTCTCCTAACCGCGATTAAATAATCCACACTTACTTTACGTTATTTGGCTTCGATGAACCAAGGAGTGCTAGTCATTGCCGACTTGTGTTTAAACCCATGAGTACATCGCGACCTTGACATATCCGTATGGTCGCTCTCAGCAAGATTTCTCGACACAAATCACGCATCACGCTCCGAAGTCTGTATATAAGAGCGGAAGAGCGAGTAAAGGAAGTGAATGGCCGTAATATCTTGCGAGCCTTTGTTCGAGCAACAAGGCATGGGGAGGCTGATGTAATTGCCGGACGTCGGAATCTTCCCGACATGACGACACATTATTAATACTGCATCCCTCAAAGGCCCACTCTCTTTCCTCGATGGTGACACTTTTCCCAGTCTTTGTTCACCAACAATGCCTTTGTCTTTGCTACGAAGTACAAGTAATGCAAGTCGGACTCTTGGCGGCCGAGTTCTGCGTGCATTTCCGTCCTCCTCATCGAAATGTTGTGCGCGTCTTCTAGCTGCCGCCGAGATCTCACTGAGCAACCTGGTCCAGCCTTTCTGGACGACAAAGGTGAAGCCCATGTAGGTGGTGGAAGGTCGAAAATAACTTACAGGTATCGTGGTATAGGTCACATATTCTGCACGAACTGCTCAGACACTTTCCCTTCCATCGTTTGCGAGAAATGCAATGCACCAATTCATGGTCCCATGTCTCGTACCGTCTTCCTTCATCCCCTTATTGGCTCCGCAGAGGTGGATACCGTCCGTGGTGAGGGACTGCACACAATGGTACGCCTGACAGTCTCACCAACGCAGCAACGATTGACCCGTTTGCATGCCCCGCATCGCAGGAAGTTCTTGAAGACCTTTTGCAAGCGACAGATGAACTTGGATTACACTTATATGAAGACATTGGCGAGTTAGAACGTTTTGAAACGCTAGCAATCCGGCTCCGGAACAGACTGTGCGAGGTTGAAGCAAGTGGAAAGGTTGCCATCGATATGGTCGTGAAGAAAATGGAATCACAGAATTTGACCAATGAGTCTTATATGCGCATCTTGGAACGGCTGGGTCAAGAGAGGACGGCGCTTCGGCGTAAAAAGAGACTTCAACACTAAGTCTTCGTGGCTTTCGATGGTTGGTGCGTTAGTTCGATGTCCCCATTTTCAATGCGCTGACGTTAAGTAGGACGTTGCAAACAGCCAACTGCGAGCCCGAGAAGTTCAAGAATCCAAGTATGCTGAAGCTCAGTGAGGATTTGTATCCGGCGCAAATAAAATGTAATGAACAACATCGATATTTTGTGGAACTGAAAGTGTGGATCGGTTGGAGCGCGCCGACAAGTCGTCGTCAGATGCTGATCGAGATTCACGTGTTAGTGAATATCGTTGAATGATCTTTTGAAAGTCTTTTCTCCAGCGGACGCAATGCAGTGGCTACAAAAAGAGCGCAACAGCTAGTTGGAAGGTCAACGACGTCTGGCACGAGTATTAAACCAGCTTGAGACAACTAGTTGAGATACGCCCCGCCAATGCGTACACCCCAAATCTACAACTCCCGACCCCCAACTAGCCTTTAGGATTTGTCGAACCACCACATAATACCTCTATCTGCTCCCCGACCTTCTTTATTGCAGCGAGAAGCACCTCCGTGAGCGATTCTTCCATCCTCAGCAGCTCCAGCTCCCCATCTATAATATTTCCATCATTCATTACTGTCGAGTCAATTAGTTCGATTAGTTTGTTGCACACGGTGCGGGTATCTTGCAATTTCAGCTTTCGAAGATATTCCACCCGCAAGCGAATTGAAATCTCATACAGTTGGTATAAAATCGGCTTCATGAATTTAAGCCACCCGAAAGTTTACAATAATATGTGCTTTGAACTGACCTGAACATTCGAAAATGCATGGGATCTCATAATATCCCTAACCAAGCAGCCCAATTGTGACCCTAAGTTGACCGGTTCATGATCACGCTGACTCAGTGAAGACTTAAGACCGATTATTGCATTGAGTTGATCCAAAGTCAAAGGCACTGTATCCGCGTCGAACTGAACGAGAATGACCTCTTCCATGTGCATGGTTTTACGACAGAGAGGACATCTGGGGAGTGTTGACTGGGAGTATCCGCGAGAGTGCTCCAGGAGACAATTATTTCCAAAAATGTGGCCTACAAATTCAATGCTTCAGGATTGCAGGTCTGAATAACTTGTAAAATTGCAAATAAACAAACCACAGCGAGCTGCGACGGCATCGTGGAAGAGGCCATATGGCTCGAGGCAGATTGAGCACAACATCCTAAAGCAAGGTCGTATGTGTGGTGAGAAGAGCGGCGAACTCGAGCGGGAATGCGAACGCCTGCCTTTTGCACAGTCCGTGCTTTGTGTCGTTTTAAAAGAGTTTATTTGTCAAACGTGTTTGTATCCACTACAAAGGAATGTGGGTCAGACCACTCCTGGAAGGCGGATAATTCAGCGATGTCTTGGAGAACCACCGTATACGTATCATGGAAGCTAGCTAACCGGAAATAGAAAAACCTTTGTGGGTTCCGCTGGATGAGATCATCGATCATTGCTGTCACACAAAGCCCTTTGTTCCTTGTCTTTCAACTGAATCACCGAAAGTTTTGTACACAGCGGCATGTCATAGAAACTTTCCTTTATGCGGAACGCAAATTGGGGTTCCGCTAGAATCGATCAGTGTATTGTTGTCACACAAAGCCCTTTCTTCAACTGAATCACCGAAATTTCTTTAAAACCAATACGCAGCGGTTTGTCATATTTCTCCCCACATCTCCTGAAAGCCTGAAATCCTCCACACGAATGCCAAATCAGACGAAGACAGTAGAGCGAAATCGCCGACTTCAAGCGGTAAAAGTCGCCTCAAAACCCGTGACCCTCAACCGCAGATTAACATGCGTTCAAAGTATGCACCATCCCTCGATTCTGTTCGCGGTCTAAATATTCCTTTTGGACAGGGCTTTTATTGTTTATGATGGACCTCCCAAAGGGTGGAACATTCATTAAGCCGCAGTTGTTGCTTGAATGCGAGTCATTTCGATTCCATTACCCCCAAACTGATTCTCACGCTGGCACCGAATAGTAAACAAAATTGCCGAGAGTTATAACGAGGCACCGGACGTTAGGTCAACCATGCTGGACAGGGAGATCGATCGTCAGGCGCGTAGGCGTTTCTGAAATTGCAACTCTAAACGTCGCACCAGTATTTACTACAACCAATTTCAGATTAGCATTGGACATGTCGAAAGGATCGGCTTGGACAAACGTGGATACGATATTCTGAGAATCACGCCTTGTGGGAATAAAAGGTAGGACCACAAAAACACAAAAACATGGCTTATCACTAACCACATGTCCAGACTCGAGTTTGCCAGGAAAGATCTGGAGACCGCCAATCATCTGGCGTCTGATTCAACACGGAAGAATCGATGCCGGAAATACCTAAAGGCGGAAATTTTGGCAGACCATCTGTCGATAGCCGGAAAGAAGGTGCGCGAGTATTGCATATCCTCCAGTTGCTGTCAAATTCTCAACGTGGATGCAGTACCTGGGCCATGTGTCTCAGGAGCAAGCCGCCGCTTTGAATAAATGTGAGGCTATGGAAATTGACCGAGATGTTTCGCAACAGGAGATCGATCGATTACGCGACGAAGTTAAACATTTGAAAGATATAATCAAGAGGAAATGTCAAGCGATTCAGGAGATTCGTACATCATTTTTGAGGGCCGTGAGTTGTTTTCTTGCAAAGGATTGTTCCCCTTCAGTAATCCATTACCCATTCTGCTGCGCAGGCATACGATGGATGGTAGTGCAAGTTTAGCATATAGTCTGGCAACGGCATGTAATTGTACACAATGACGCATCAACAGAGCATGTCTGCCCCGAAATCTGAGCAGTTCCAAATAAAATTGCAAATCGTGCCATGCCGTGTCGTACCAGGCGGCCGGGCGTGGTCGATGAAAGAGTATTTATCCGATGAAAATCCGAGCGCATTCGGGGCAATCGGACCAACACTTTCAATGTCACTTTTATTAGACCTCGTGCGATGTGAACAAATGGAACCAAAAATCCGCCGGGCAGCTTGGTGCGAGACGTGCAAACTGCGCTGGAGGATATACGGGAAGGCAAGGAAGTTCTACATACACAATAATCAGCATGATACCGTTATAATCACTTGCAATCTCCCGTGGGTCGGATACTAGCTATCGTACGCGTCGTTGTCACTCCGGATCCCGGCGCGTGGATGGCTTTGTGTGCGACTGGACTTTGTGTGGCAAGACTCGACTGCTCGGCAAAGCTGCCACCGGCCCGCTGGTCGCCGGTTCTGGCCCGATCGATAAGCACATCTTAGTTGGCGTTGAAGATCTCTTTGATCGTCTGTGACTTTGATCGTCTGTGCGACAAAGAAATTCTTTCAAACGTCATTTCGGCCTTTTCTGGCAACTGTGATTCTTCGCTTGACCCGTTATGCAAATCCCGTTCACTTTTTGAATTCGTCTTTGTTCTGTTGCACCACGGTTCGGGCTAAGCGCGGTCAGATTCCTACTTAAACAGCTTCGCCATTCACTATGTGATGACCCTTTCGCATACTTCACCTCCCAGGCACCATACAACTGTACTATTATACACGAAAATGGACGACCTGTGCAGCGACTGCAAAGCCACCATGGAAGCCTGTACCGATTGCGAGAGTCCAAAGTCCTCAGCACCAAAACGGAGGCGTAAACTTACACATCTGCAAAGTAAGCGCGTTTATGGCTCCATACATGGAATTCGATGATGGATGCTAATCCCGTCTCATTAACAAGCGATTTCCATGGCTATGGCGAGGTTGCAGGACGATTTGGGCCGGAACGCCTTTACCAAAGATATTCTCTACGCGAAAGGTGAGCTTTCCGTATAATCCGTAATCGTGTATGATAACTTTACCTATTTAGCGGACGATGTCGCCAAGGAATATGGAGATCCTGTGGGGTTGATGCAGCGATCTCGAAGGAACGCGGTCCTGGCCTCTCAGGTTTGTTATGGAAATTTTCGCCGGTATGGTAGCGATCTGACCGTGCAGCGTGTACCCCAGATTATGGTTTACAATGTACAGGAACTTGGAATTGACAGTCGAGGTGAGGCCATTCTATCCTTCACCGCGTTCGGCGTGAAAAGGTGAGTATGAAAACCCCTGTCCAAAATCGAGACTCAGGATAATGCAGATTGCGTGACGCACAGGTCGAACTAGACCACACACACTCATCGAAAACAAAGCGTCGTCGACTGGCCCCCGCCATCCTGGCGTCTCACTTAGATTCCAAAGGACAGAGAGTAAGCATATCGCTGTATATCTCGTTTGCTATGGTTTATCAACATCCATAAAAGTTCATCGAGGCGACTAGGAAAGACCTGGACGTATTGGATACCGCAATGACTTCACCCAATTGCAAGTGATGAATTAAAGGGCAATCACATGCTGTACCCCATGCTCCACCTCGTAACTGACGCCAGAAATACCCCTAAATCCAGATTACAGTAGTGATATACCTGTATAGTATCTGAAATCAACGAGCATTGACTAATATGGTAGCCTTACGTTTGATTATTTTTTGTGAGCTTGGTGAATTGTGCGACGTTCCATCTTGACTTGCGGACTACACCAAATCGACAGGTACACTGAGGTTCACTTAAGCGAGCGCCACTGAGGCTAATGCAGTAATTTTTGTTTTCCATTTGGCCTCAGCTGACCACGATCATCGCCAACTCAACCTCGGCATTTCGCATCATCTGCATCGACCGGGACCTTCGGGGTACCCAGGTAAGTCGTCAGCCGCAAGTACATGTTCTTATATACCTCTATTCTCTGGTTTTTTTTTCGTACAGGTCTGGATTGAGCCTCGAAGGCTGCTGCTCTCCAAACGCACCCCAGCAACCCATCACGGACGTAGACCACGGCGGTCAATCGGAACTCAACTTGGGTGAGGAACTGAGGGGTGAGGGGGTGAGGGGGTGAAGAGTTTGTGCTGCTGGATGGCCCAAATAGGTACGTTTCCAATTAATGGGACAGTATCAAGTCAAACTCAGCCGTTTGCTCACTGAAGCTCGACGCGCCCATCCGTTGCTCCTCTCCCGCCGCCCACCATTTGTACTCGCCACGACCACCCCTCCCTCCGTTTATTTGTCCACTAGTACTCTCGCCACAGCATGACGTTGGTGGCATGGACATTAGGAGAACACCCAGCACGAAATCCATTTTTTCAAATTTGTCCAAGACAACTTTTCCCAACCTTTAATCATTATGAACCTTCAGCCTCCCGTTCGTGTCAACATCGCCAACATCGCTAGTAACCGCCTCTGTACTGACTCCACAAGATCTAGAACGCGTGCTGTTGCGCTTGCTCCTGTCGTTGATAGGACGCAAACCATATCCACCACTACCTCACTCCCATCAAGAACCTCACCATTTTTTCACCCTCAAGCGGATCGTGAACGAGCGCGTGCGCCATGGCGCATATTGCAATTCAGCGGCTTGGGTGTCATCCGTGGACGCGTCGCAACACCATCGGTCAAACGAAATTACCAGCCTCAACAAACGTACCAAATCACGAGAAGGCGCAGAACAGCGCGCTCATCATCATCCACACGCCAGCTCATATCCATGAACACTAGACCCACAGTGCCGTCATGACCAGCGGCAACCAAATAGTGCAATCTCGCGATTCAATGCAACTTTATCTATTTACTAATTTGTGATCTGAATTGACTTTGCAGTGAGCACCACGGAGTCTCCCCGAATACAAATCGATTTCTATTCGGGCGAACACCTAGCCCATATACCGTTCCCTATCTCATTCCTCACTTTCGCTGGTGTGTAATCACCTTTGAAGCATTCGTGTTCGTTTCTACTGGGTCGGAAAGGATGTCTACCTTCTCCGACACTCATTTTAGCGAAATATGTGCCATGAACACGGAGTTTGAGTGTAGTTAGTATTTACAGTGATCAACCTGAACAAAATGAAGCACAAGCCAAAAGATGATCATATCTTTTCGATGATCATCTGGGCGAGTGATCTGTAAAGGTCTGTGACTTTCGGACACTGTTCAAAGAGGCGTCGGACAACTTGCTGCGACATATCACACTTTACATGGTCGATTAAATAGGAAGATATTACATCGACTTTCTCGATAAGTCACTTATCTCCTCCTCCACCCTCTTTATTTCATGTTGACTTTGAACCAGCAGTTTTTCTGCTTCCAAACGTTTCTGTCGCCTCTCAGCGTAATGTTCATTACTTCGCACCGTCTGCTCCTCAATGGATTTGATAGCTTCTTCCAGTATGTCACACTGAAAACCCATTTGTTGGAGACTGGTTTCAAGAAGACTTTCTGATTTCAGACGATTGGCGGAACCATGAAGACGATAAAGAATGCCCTTGAAAAATATCAGTTGACTATGCAACAAAAGGCGGCTGCCATTTCAGCTTACTTTTGCATCCGACAATGCATGGGATTCGAACACGCTCTCAATAAAATTGTGTAGCCTAGGATATCAGTTGTCAATCTCAGCCTTCCAGCCATGAAGCGATGACCGACTGTTGGGAAAGCGCTAAGGGCACTGGGTGATCGACATCTACATTGTCGCAGAAATGCTCGAGTCGGTCTAACGAAGCCAACTGTTCCGCGGTCAACGGGGTGGTGTCCGCATCGTATCGAATGACATTAATTGACCTGATGTCGATGGGTTCGCGGCAGAGGGGACATTTGAATTTCGAAGGGTTGTTGCGGTGGAATGTCAGAAGGCATGACCTTCCGAAGATATGCCCTTCAATCTGATCAATCAATGATCGTAATCAACTCGTATAAACCAGGCTTACCACAGGGAGTAGAGACAGCGTCGTGGAAAAGACCCATCGCTTCCAAACATATATTGCAGATCATTGCCTCGAGTGTATGAAGCACATTGCAGCACATATGTTATATATACAAGCCGAATCCTTTGTGTCAAGATCCGAGTTGCGATTTCCGGAGTGACGTCGCCGCACCGCATCATAATCATCGGTAATCAACAAAAGATTTTACGGCATGGCTCCTTGTCCCCGACCTCTTTGTTGCTTCACAATGCCAAATTCTCAGTTACAAGTGCGGCGTGCAGAGCTTCAATGCGAAACGTCTCTCTCTCCTACCGCTCAGTTGTACTTAGAGTACTAACATGCTTTGCGCATCCTCTACTTGTCGTCGAGATTTGACTCAAGGGAACGGCACGGCATTTCTGGACGAGAGAGGTAACGTTCGCTTATTAGTTTCATACAGCCCATGTTCTCAGTTGAACATCTAGGGCACGTTTTTTGCACTCCATGCTCTGACATTACTCCGCCGCTTATATGCCCAAATTGCAAAAAACCAATTCATGGGCCAATGGCGCACAAAATTTACATCGGCGAAGCAACATCTACATATGCTGACACTGACATTAGGGTAGAGGGGCCAAGCACTCATGTATGTATTCGTCTATACGTGGATGTACCTTGACAGTTGGATTTGGCACATTTCAGGACCGACTCGCAAAACTTCACAAATCCATCAGTCGTTTGCTAACTGGCGAGGCCGTTCGACGACGGACGGCGAACATTGGGAATTTAACCCATGTCACATTCCGCAAGGATCGACTTCAGACTGAATGTTACAAAGTGGAAGCCAAGCTTAAAGATGTTGAAAGGGGCATCAACAGGGTCGATAAGGAATTGAGTGTCATACTTAAAAAACAGGTGCATCACTCAAATATCTTGAGGAATCTGAAGCGAAAGAGGTCAGCTCTTAAACGAAAGGCGAACAACATTGACTTCAGCATTCCGAAATTTTCACCACCTGGAGTATGTCCGTTGTTGCTCAAACAATTATGCTCTAACCATAATATACAGGAACGGCGCTTTCAACCTCCAAGGTCTTGTAGATATCAATTCGTTTACGGCTCGTAAAGTTTCGGCCGGTTCCCCCCTTCCCAGTCGATCCATCCTGTTAAATGGACGGAGGGAATTCTCTGAATTGCAAATCTATCGACGCGTCACCACGCATTGAAATCGTCTTCATTATCTCTTTCGTCTAAACCAACTTTTTCCACTTTGTATACATACACTTTGTAGATTAAAATTGGCGGGGATGGCTAGGTCAGACATGTACCTTATCAAGGAGTGACGTTGCCCGAATCCGGTATGGCGAGAGCTTCCCGATGACCTCAGGTTTGCAGAACGCCGCTAACTTAGACCATCAACGAAGAAAAAACTCGCCAACCCCATTTGTCGAAAAACCTCTTGAAACTGTTTGTTCCGCGTATTCCCGCCATACAACCATAGAATGTTCCAGCATTCCACGTGTCTGAATAAAATGTGAGTTTCGAGCAAATTCAGATAATGACGGAAACAACAACCATTTTCTCCGTTCCTCCATAACTCACCTCGTTATGTGCCCCAGATACGAGTGAGCTAGGAGCAGGACAAAGGGATAGGTACTCGACAGGCTTAGAATGACCAACAAACCCTTGAGACCTCTTGAGATCCGGCAATGTTTTTTCTGTGCCAGAGTTCGCCCATACCAGGGAGCAGCGGTCCAGGAGAGTCTATCGTCAACGACGTGCAATGCTTTCACCAGTGTTGATAGACCAAACAACTAAAAGTCTATCGGAACTACAGCTTCGCAATGCATCAGCCATGTCTGTTAAAACAGAGTACATTCACAGAGTCCACATCTTGAGTATCCAGCAAGACGTTCGGCCTGTGTTTCAGAGACTGGTCCGAGTCGGGCACAATTGTGACGTAATTTCACGTTTAGCTATAATCCTAACCGAGGCTAACGCCTCAAAGCCGCAAAGTCAAATGTACAAGTTTCAACTGCAAGAATACACGGAAAGCGCGGGAGGATGCTATAATTAATGGGTAGGCACGCATCTTGGATCCTGCATACCTTGGGTGGCGGGAATGTTATTTTATGAAGACGGTAAGAAATGCTCGAGGGTTTGCAACCACGGGAACAAATGTACTACCCATTCAGTCATTCTGCTGGAAAGAACCAACGTTTAATTCCGCCAGCTTCGCGTAGGCTTCTTTCAATTTCCCTTGAAATCTTTTCTTCCTCCATTCAACAATACGCAACTTGATTTCCCCAGCATTCATTGTTCGTCGACAAACAGCCTCATTTGAGAGAAGGCTCCCGCAGCTGTTCTTAATCCGTTGGAGACTTATCTAACATCATTCAAATACCGTGTTAGCGGTAAGCTTGAGATCACTCACCATCGCCTCGTAGGGCTGGACCTCTGCGTCTCCAGGTTGTTCGGCGACGACTGTTGGAGTACTAGTTTGTGGAAGGAATATTTTGCGTGCCTGAGGTGAATGGATCGACTTGTTGCACTTGTGACAAACAGATGAAAGGATCTCGGAGCATGGCACGCAGAAGACATGGCCTGAGCGTCGGTGAGTGGTTGGGTAACATTTACTTCGAACGAGCATCATAGGCATACCTTCATTATCAAGAAAGGCCGTCACCGAAAGAGCTTCACCACAATGCACAGAGGAACAACGCATTTTCAGTGCTGCAAGTAACACTATGTGGAGAATGAGATGGTGGACAGTGAAGAAATCGTGTATCTTTGTGACCGACGCTACGGAATCGAGTATCGGTGTTCGGTCGCTTTGAAGGTGAATGCAGTTTAGGGAGTATAGAGTTACGAGACGGCCGTCCTCCAGTGGACGCTTCGACGTATATGATATGCATGCGAGAACAGTGGCTATGAGTAATCTGAGACAAAGGGAACAGATGAGGCTCGAAGTCCAGGTCTAGACCGCATGACATCACGGTAGAGATTGGTAAGCTGACTCGCCTTGTCTCAAGCCACATCGTTGTTGAGACTCGTTCATCTCCAGAATGCCTCCTATGCCGCTGTTAATGCGAATGCGGTCATAGATTCGTGGCGGACGGTAGCTGTCGGACACGTCAATTGAACCATCCCAACCAAACCTCCACTGGCGTCGGTTTGCAGATACCAAAATCAGTACGACATTCCATTCGATATATATGATTAGGATCCCATTGAAGACTAGTTCTGTTCGCACTTTGAGTCAGATGTCGTTTGACGTAGCAATCAGGCGGATTCCAATAGGCATTCAATCTCAGGACATGTAGGACACCAAATTGACAGCAAGCGGTATTGTAGTCCGATCAAAGTCTCCTGAAGGCAATCTCTTCGCTAACCGGCTGCAATAGGGGAGAAACACCGCGTTCAACTCATCGGTGGCGCGGACTGCAAAGAAATTTGCCCAATGAATGATCGTAATTTATGAAGTCGACAAACTGTTTGATTGCCACGCAGCATCATGTCTGACGTAAATCGTCCAGTGCCTCCCGAAGAAGCGCTCGTATGCTCTGTATTTTTGCACGCAGAACACTGATATGTTCGGATGCGTTCGACACCCTTCTCTGCATTTCCAACAGCGGATGTGTCGCGTTCACTTGCCCCGATGTGTCCCCCGATGTGTCCCCCGATGTGTGCCTACCACGCATGATCGCCTTCTTGACCGCGCTAATTTGTGCCCCGATACGCCGGCACTCCGATTCCACAAGCTCAATCTTCTCCTGTCGGATTCCTTCGATTCCCAGTCGAACCGCCATGTTGAATATGTCCCGGAGTAAAACCTACGGGCGTGATTTCAGTCGAAATGTAGATGGGTTTCGTGGACCTCACATTTGCTTCCGTATTTCCGTGAGTTTTAGAAACATCTTCAACAAAGATTTTCAGCCTAAAATATTATATATATATGTGATAAGTCATGGCAAAGCTGCAAACGTGACGGAGAGTTCCTACTTCTCGCTGAATTCTGTAGGGATCGGGGAGTCAGGATCGATGCGGGCTATTCGCTCTTGAATATCTTGACAAGCGTTCCATTGTTCTTGCGTTAGTGGGATGTTGTCCGCATCGAGCAGCACAGGTATTATTGACTGTAGATCGAAGGGCTCCCGACACAGCGGGCATTTCATCTTTTGTCTGGAATGCGCAGTTGTTTCAACACGGGTAATGCAAGAGAACCCAAAAATATGGCCTGAAATGTAAAGCACTTAAAATCCCTTGCCAGACTTGCCAGACTTCGTGAAGAGATGACCGAAACTTACCGCATGGTGTCGCCACAGCATAGTGGAGGAACTGGAAAGGCTCTAAGCAAATTGCACAATTCCCGAGCATGGTGTTGAAGACGAAGACAGGTCGGCTCCGTATGCGTTGGTTGGCAAGCGCTTTGGTGTGCTCCGCGAATAGGACGGGGGTGAACGCCTTTGTGCGTTCGCTAACAAAGACGTGCATCGATACCATGTGGCAATATGGTAATCTGTAGATTTAGTCCAAGGCACATCGGTCAGATCTCTCAGTCAGATCTCGCATGTATCTCATCTTTGTGACGTCATCATTATCATGCACTCAACAACCCATCGACAACGCACCAAGGTATCACGTTCTCTCATATTTCGTAAAATGGCGAACGGGAGGATGTTTGAATATAGAGGAGGTCTGGTCTTGGCCTGTCGATGGTACTCGCGCTTGGGGTTGATGGCGCCTGGTGACCGTTCAAATTGCGAAGAACTTGGTTGAACATGATTGCTTGATTGCCATTCACGGAGACAATGCGCAGTGAACTGAAGCGCAATACATATTCGTCGAAAACGAACGCCTTCGTGACCTGAAGTCGCGGTCCCCGCAACGAGGCGGTCCGTCTCCAGCTGGACGACTTTGCCGCGCGATTGCCGCGCGAGAGACACGCTATCGAATCGTGGGCACGAGCGAGGAGATCCATGTCGAATTGCCGCGAAAAGCCGCACTCCCGCGGCCGCGTCCTACCAAGGGCGGACTGAAGTCGATCTGGGCTGCTCGTGGTGTTCGGTGTAGGGCCGCGGAGTGACGCGTCAGAGGAAGCGGGCGACGAATCGGCGGTGCTCATGGGTGTTCCGTGACTTGATGGAGCTATCAAGTAGCCGGGAAGGTAGAAAATAAGACGCAAAATCGACGGCGGTAATTGTGTGGTATTTGTCACCCTCGAGAAGTTTGCGGCCAATAGCTAGAGTAGTTGGTGAAATGTCGCGCAATTTGCTGTAATGACAGAATTCTGGAATTAGGATATAATGGATATTTCTGGTCTTTTGGAACGTAACGGTGAATGGACGCACCATGAGTGAACTATGGATCTTCAAATTAGAACGCGCCCC
This sequence comes from Rickenella mellea, assembly GCA_004355085.1. NCBI lineage: Eukaryota > Fungi > Basidiomycota > Agaricomycetes > Hymenochaetales > Rickenellaceae > Rickenella > Rickenella mellea. Next base: position 40,777 of record ML170191.1, read on the forward strand.
TTCCACGAGCAAAATTGAATGACGTGCAATATCCCGAAAAGTAAGCCCTTAAACGGTGTTCGGTGTCAATCAATATAATACCATCAAGAATCTCTGCACAACCCCATTCTTCCGCGCTGTGGCCGTCACCGCCGCATCAACAACGTTGGTAAGAGCTTAAGAACGTAACATGTAAATTTCTTCTCTGGCTGCTCCAACTACCGGCTTCTGTCCCTCCATCATTACACTTGCGTTCGCCGTATCCACCGTCCTTTTATCTGAGTACGTGGCCAACAGCCTTAAGAAAATTGCGCGGAGTGCTCGAAATTGATGTGAACATGGCCATCCTTTTCAATCACCTTCGGTGTTGCCATTGAAGCGTCATGCAGATCCTTGAGATGTACGGCTACAAGGTGAAAACGTTAGATGTGGCATTTTGTATCTGCATCATCGTATCTTACGCAACCACGGGACGCATTGGCCCTTGTGTTGACTCAGTAATGATCTATATGCTCGGAAGTTCTCAACAGCGTCGAGATATTTTGCCAATTTCTTGAGGCACTGTTCGGTCTGCTTATCGAGATTACTACGTGTCATCCGCAGGCTGGCAATGACTTTCGACTCCAAGCCGGCGACCAAAGCCACCATCGAAGAGAGAAAGATCCCACTTTTCTACATTCCTAACCGACCATCAGATAGATAATCAATGTCAAACATTCCGCTCACTTCTGCGGTATTCACAAAAACCTTGAATGCATCTTGGCGACTATTTAACAGCAACGACCGCATTATAAATTTCTTCACCCAGGTTGTGATCTTTTGATTTGTGATGGACGCCGTTGTCACGTTATTCAATGGTGGTGGCGGTAGAAAAGACGCGAAATCGAAAGCAGTAATCGTGTGGTATTTGTCCGAGTCACCCTCGAGAAGTTTGAGGCCAATGACTAGACTAGTTGGCAAAATGTCGCGTGATCTCGGTATTGACTTTGGCACGGCGGTAGTTGCGCTCGGTTGCAGGCCCTGAATTTCAGCAATCTGTAAAAGAATGGTGAGAACATGATGATGACATCCTAATATATAACTCTGACCATTTCATCGATTAAATGGCTGACATCTATCGCCGTCGTTGCTAAAATCTGAGGGGTAGTGAAGTTGCATAAGAACGATTTCATTTCCTCCAGAAGAGGGATATCGAAAGGCTTGACAGAACAGCTCTTGAGCCAAAGTTTGAGCACTTGTACAAATCTAGAACAATCCTGTAGTCTTCCTACGACAGGTCATAGCAGTAGAGAAGCTTACAAGACACGGGTGGTCAACCGTATTTCCACGCGATCATCCTTGCCTGTTTCACGGCAACGGCGGACCAATAGTTAGAACAGCTCAGAACAGGTCGCGAAACTTCTGTAAGTAGTAAAAAATGTCTCTCGGAATTTGAGATCTTGTGCATAATCTTCTCGAAGATGCATGAAATACTACTTCAAAGTTAATGGATTTACGAGAGGGTGCTGTAGTGGGAGGATGATACGTGGACGCGAGGAGACGCGAGCTGGAGCTGGTTGTGTTCGCTCATTACTGGCGCCGAAATCTGACGTCGGTGCGCTACGGTCTGAACCTGACGGACCACCAGCCTGAGTACGTGTTTGACTGTGTAGTTTCACTGCACTGTAACTTCCTTCTGAACGTTCGGAACTGTCATGAGCACACATCCGGTGAGCGAAGACCTTTCCGCGTACTTGAGATTTCGCTAGAAAAAGTTGGTCGGAGCGTGCGTGGGTATAGGATTAGGCAGCTCTGGCAGAGGTTGGGGTTACTTAGGGTGTTAGAGCGTGGACGGCAAGGTTAGAAAGACGCATGACGTAACGTACTTGTCACATGTCCCAAAGCAGAAATCATCCTGATACAGCCTGAACTGCTTGGAAAAACCATAGTTTTGAACAGCTTACCGGTGCTCAGAAGGTATTTTTCAAACCGGTTCGGAGCCAGTTTGAACCGGTCCCAGACCAAACCAGTATTTTGAGCTGAATCAGTTTCGGTTTGATTTGAGAACCGGTTTAAAACCAAAACCGAACCGAACCGAACTGGTCCAAACCGGTTCGTCTCAAACCGAATGAAACACTACGAGCGTCCACAAGCGGTGTGTCCTGTCACCGGGTTCCATCATCACCGAGGCACACTGAAATGGCCTAACCCGGCGCCTCGCCAGACACTGAGTTGGCGTGGGGACAAGGCTACTGGTCGAGCGTCTACTCACTGCTTTTCAAGTTACGTACCGCTTAATTCGGACGGGGTTTACCTCACTGGAATACTGTGGGTTTACTTTCTACCGTGTGCATCCCCGCCAAAGCATCCATATTAGAGTTCTGGAAGTTACACCAAAGAAAATGCGACCTCTATCAACGCTCAGCGAAAATCTGATGGGGATAAGCAATATGGCTGTAATCAAAAGTCGGGTGTGTTTACATTCTGCCACAATGTCAAAGAAAATAAGGGGAGCGAGCTCAGATAGAATGACAATAGTTTCACTAAGTTGCTGTTTGGAGATTATTGCATATGGAAATACAATGACAGATCCGTATTCGGTGGAAGTCAATTGCGCTGGTAAATGCTATCAATTCCCTAGACAATAAATCAGTAAGAATTGTTAGATTTTGGATAGCAAGGGGAATACGGTACGCACGATAACACTAAATCGTTAGGGCCTCCACAATATTTTGCTCTGAATATCATACGGAAATTTTTGTATGAATCCAATAGATATCCATGGACATGAGATAATCTCTAATGTTTCAAATCGGTCCTCTGACACAAGGTCGTCGATTATCCACTCTAGGCTGCGTTCCCATAATCGAGCGCAATTTTGGAAGCGTAATTGACGAACGGCTGCGTAATCTCGTTTCACCCGATTTTCGACATGGCCAAGTGTTTTGTCTCCAGAACATAGAATACACGATGCCGGGCTATCGATATGAATAGCACGGGTCCGGGGGGACTCCTGAAGGATTCTTGTCAACACGTCAAATTTTGACATGGTCGGTTGGCGGAATTGAGGCGGGGGAGCAAATGTGAGGCTAATTGTCTCTCCATGTGGGAACATCCGTCCTCTACCATCAAACAAGAAAATTTCTTGTATGCTTTTGACCAGTGCCTGGACGCAGATGGTTATCGAATGTGGCCGAAAATGCGCGAGGGAATCATAGAAATGCATTGCGGAAGAGTTATGTGTTTTTTCGCCGAAAAGTATGTTGAGCCTTCGGATAGAAACGGATCGACGGCCCCTAGTGATTACATCGTCCAGGTGGAATGCCTCGGACCCCCCATACACCGCCAACGTCAATTCTTCAAGACTGGTCATCAGGTAAAGTTGCAATGCCATTTCCGAAACGTAAAACTTAGGATGGGAGGTCTTGATATGGCATTTTGTTATTTGGGAGTGAAAATTAAACCCTGGACCAAAGTCGAGGTCGGTGACCCGCAGCACTGATAATTTTGGCAATACCCAATTACGACTGCCTAATGAGGCCTGGCGGTGATACTTGCCAAGAAACTGAAGACGAGGGAAGTTGGTGACGGAGAGCTGCTCCATAATTTTAACAGCGTCATGATAGTACAAGTGGAGTTGGGAGATTCGATGGCAGGCGGGTAGTATTTTCTGTATGAAGGAAGTGAGTTTCAACTTAGTATGGCTCGCACCATCCGTGTAACTAGGGCCCAGTGTCGGTGTTAGGACCCAAACGTGCAAGTCTAATCCCAACGAACGGGACATAAACGTCTCCAATTGCTCTAGAGAATAAAGGGTGGACAGTCGGGTCCAAAGAGAGGGGAGTCCGATAGCGATAAAACGAAATCTTTTCGAAACAAGCGAGAGATATATGGCAAACTTAGAGGAGGAATGAGGCGGCTCTGACGCGTGGCCGAGTTCGAATATGTTCGCCAAAATTTCATGCGGAGCATTTCGTGCCCCGATCGCAAACGCTTGCGCTCGAAGACAGGCAATTCTTTGGTCAAGCAATTTGGTTAGACCATCGAGCGCGTCCTTGCAAGACGTCGCCTCATCCAATCCACTCGTTAGCCATGTGGGAAGTTGCCCAGTATTCATTTTCCAATCTTGACTTCTAAATGGGTTCAACGATGTATCCCCCAGCTCAAAGTACAACTATACTTACAGCGGGGTGTCCTCATTCCATGGGGTACTAGTGTCAATTGTGTTCGGAGCGAGTTGATAGTTATGTGTGCGGCGTATTAGTTTCGAGAGGCAGTCCAGGCCCTTCGGGTGAATTTCGATAAGCATGCCAGAAGAACCGACGTGGTAGGACGACAAAGGACGTTCCACAAACGTAGACACCCACAGGCAGCATCACAAAGGAATCGCCACGCGTTCGGAAGTTGCCACCGTCGAAGAATATATCCTTTGACAAGTAATGGACGGTGAAACATTCTGAACCTCACTTATCTTCCTTCCACCGTTCTCGCTGGGTTACTGTATCATTACGACCGTAGGTTCGTCACAAAATCCGAGCGCTGTGAACTGAGCCTATTTTTAAGTGACAGTCACGAAAATTTCTGGCCAGTGAACCTATGAATTCAGGCACGGTTGGCACCACAGTGGCTAAAAATAGCGAAAATGAACCTAAGGTAGTGGCTGGTCACAGACACACTCAGGCGATGAACTCGTGAACCTACGTACTGAAGCGTCACATTCAAAAGGTCGTGAACCTACGGTCGTAATGATACAGTATACGGTAACAGGCTAAGGGTCTAATTGAATGTCAAGGCTTGCAAGATCTTACCAAAGTCCAGTCCATGACTTAATGGGGTTCGACGCTAGGTAAATTTAATCGTGACACCGGAGCGTTGGGGCGAAGGCGTGGACCACGAGACAAAGCAAGAGAACGCGTTCGCCGAGCTCTGTACGTCGGACTCTAAACTGCCGCTGACGTAAGTACTTTCCCAGCTGCAACTGCAGTGTTGAACCCGTTGAACCCAATTCTCACCATGAAGCGAGGTTAAACGGTATAAAAACTGTCATTTATTCCAATAGTTGTCCCATTGCCCTCCCGAATTAGCTTGGCATGGTCTCCAGGCAACACAATGACCTATACAACCTACGAGCATAGATGGACTCCGCACGCGTTGGTCTCTTGGACTGTGGTTTCGACTTTAAATTGAGGATCCTGGTTCCGAGTCAGACGCCTACGCCTCTTGGTCTCTGTGCCGCTTCTCCAAGTGCGCAACCGCCTGCTGGTACCAGCGGATGCCAGCCATATTGGATGCCTGCCTGCCTTTAACTTCTTCAAACATCAGAAGTGTGTCATTGAGAGCAGTACGCGTCTTTTTCCACTTCATTTCTAGTCTGGCCTTTTCACCTTCGGAGACAAAAAGATGATGTATGGCATCCTGCTTTCGCGATCGGTGGTTTGCAGCGTCACCAACGAATAAATGACCAATCCATATCTCCATTTCTCGAAGGTGTTTCTGCGGAAAATTAGGTGTGGTACCTGCAATATGAGATTATCAATGACCGTCATCTTGCCCTTTTTGAACTCTCAGGAGCCACACGTAACGCTTTCGGGTCTATGATTTTCAACGCGGTCTGCGTGGTGTTGGATGGCGATATAAATTGGTCGAACAACGCAGATTTGCCGCGATGGACCCACTGGACATTGTTGTAACAATCGTAACAGAAAATGTGACCTGGTTGGTGTCGTTGGCCGGTAAGTCGAGATGGGTGAGCATTACCGTTCTCTTACCGCCGTCATCCATGAATGCTTTATCACAGGCCTGGACATCAGCGAAGCAAGGGGCTGATGCACATTTCACCTTTGCTAACTGGAAGCCGGTATAAGTTCAAGAAGTCTTGGACGGCGGCTTGCGCCGTTTGTCCCTTCAACTTGAGGACACGACGCATGGCCTTGTCAACGTGCGAAAAATTCATTATCTGACTAATTGAATGCTTCCGGTCTCGGTCAGGTTGCGGGACTTCATTGATTTGGCTGAGTCTTTTCCGGAGGCGTCGGTATGCAAATTCTTGATTTGAAACAACCTGTGCGTGACGACGATTTCCGGAGATCCTCGCTCGACTCCAAGGGTCTATAAATCGACTTCGCAGCGAACAAACTTTTATTGATATGCGTCTGAAATCAGACAAAGGCTCGGCTCGGCTTAGGTAAGGGGCATTTGTGATGTTGGAGGTGGCGCGGGCTTGTTCCGCGGACACCCAAGTCCTTCAAATAGAGGTTGACCGGCAGGAGACACTGATTGAAGAGTTGAAAAGAAAATTTGATCGACTAATGGAAATATTTTACGGTTAGGGATTGATAGCACTGTAGCACGTGTTTGATGGGACGGTGACAAATGCGAAGAGAAAAAGTTAGCATTGCCATGACAAATCTACCGCTATGAATACTTGTGAACCGTAGGCTATGCGTTACGAGGACTTCCAATTACTCGCATCGTGACCCCCTCTACCAAAGTTCTCTGAGACGCTCGATGTTGCGGTTTGTATTATTTTGAGATTTTTTCCCCCAATTAAACAATAGAACATCCTATGATAGACTAGGTCAGCGAAATCAAAGGCGGTGATGACATTCATCATACACGGGCAAGTCTAACACAGGAACCAATTTCCTTGAACTTGTCTTCCTCTTTCGCGATTCTCTGAAGGAGAGAGGCATTTAATTTTGCCAAAATGGCCATGGCAATGAGCGCAACGCCGATGAATATTGAAAATGCAACTGCAAGGTTAGAAGCTACTCCGACACTCAATCGTCTCACAGTGCATCGAACAGGTGCGAAAGACTCACATGTTTGGAGGGCCTGGCAGGTAGCATAGAATTCGACGGAGGGACTGACGGAAGAGTCTGCATTATGGGGCATTGTCGACCAAATATCTTAAAGACTTGCCGCAACGCTCAGTTTATGAAAGGAAGGCAAAAACACGTCATTCTCAGGAACGGTCTGATCACGTGAGAAGTCCTTTGTGCAATGCGCAATCCGGCTGGCTGGTTCGATCTCTTTGTCCAGACATTCCATTGTCTCCAACACTCTGATATAACCGCAACCCTGCTAACATCTTGTCTAAGCTTTCCTGATGCATCCGATGCCGAAGTTCACCGTATCCCTCGACGCCTCTTGTACGAACTTCACCGCTTGTGGCCGAGTCGATGATTGTGAAACATTTGTCAAAGGTGCATTCTCAGACACGTAACGCTAAGGTTGTGGATTGATGTCAGACTTTACTTGACAGAGATATTCCGCCTTACAGCCGGATACGCTGTATTATACGTTGTTGCATGCTACTTCACCCGGTTGGTCTGGTCCATGCTGAAAACGCACTGGGAGTTGCGAGAGACATTGCAGTATTGGGAGAGACGCGGTTGTGCTGAGTTCGAGGCTCTATCTAAAATTGAGGTACTTCAGAGCCCTAACTAACAGAAATGGACGTGACACGGTGATTGCACAGGTGGAGATCAAGTTACTCACCGGTCGCTCAATATTTGAAGACGTTTCCAGTAACTGTCTCGAAAACGCCAGTGGGAGTTGAATTTGTCGATGCTAAAAAGAGTATGCAAAACGTATGGAATAGATAAACGCTATCTAGTCAGCGCCTCCTGTTGAATAGTCTCTTCTACCCCTCTGGGGCTACTATACATTTTCGTTGACGCGATTCTGACAACTCGAAGAAATCCGATCATAACTAGGAATGCAGCATAATGCGTGTCACTTAATATTTATGTACCGCTAGCGGTAAACCCGTGCCGATGGCCCGTTTGTAGGTGTTCGAGGTGTTCGAGAGTGTTCGACGGCGGGAGCTGCGCCGCCATCAGAACGCGTCTTTGTCCCTTCGTGTTTATGATGTCGGGAGGTTCGTGCGAGTTACGTGCAAAAATAAATCTCCCGCTGTCGTGTTGCGAGGACGGCGGGACCTGGAACCTCGATGGATGAAACGGATTTGTCCAGCGCGTGCTCGGCTCCCCATTGCCTTGTCAAGCGAGTACGGAGGGGTGCGCCGTAAGAGCCATTGGCTTAGATTCCCGAAAGGTGTTCAAACGTCTGTTTGGGATGGGAGGTGAATAAAGAGAGTTGGGAAGACGTAGGCATACCTCGCAGCCATAAGATGGCCGAAGATGCCCCTCCACCTGACGCATTCACTTAGCCCCTGTCTCCATAGCCGCTCCACCATCTCCTAAGTGACTAGACCCCACAAAGGAGAACACTGCTCATACCTTTGCGGGACAAAGCGAGGGATGGAGCGTCCGAGAAGGGGGATCCAGAGCGGAGGCTGTACACTATGTGAGACAGCGAGGGCGGGGAGGATGGGTATTCCAAGGGGTGGGGTGATGACGAGGCTAGAGGTGTAGAATGACGGAAGAGGTGGGAGCGGATGGTTAAGGCCGGTGGTGCTTCGATGTCGAGAGGGGTGCGCTTGCGACGGTGTTTGAAACTTTGAACATTTTGATGGTGCGATAGAGAAACATTGCGTGGCAGGCCTCATCGACGGCCTAAGTCGTTGCGCCTTCCAGGACTCGTGATGCTATCGCGATCCGTGGTGGGGGTACGTGAGACTCGAATGTCAGGGGAGAAGACCCGTAGATGGTGAGGAAAAGCTCATTGATAATAGCAGCACCGATAATGGACGTACCTTTTCGCTCCCGGCCTTCCAACCCCAACACTTCATCAACCGTCACCTCCACTTCCAGCTGCTTCTTCCGCTTCCATCAAAACTGTACTGGCGAGAAATAGCTATGACTGCGGATGTCTGACACGTATGGCGTGGTGAGCTTACGACTGGTCAAAATTTCGCCATTTGAGGGATCGGGCGCGATGGCAGCGAAAGACTTGTTAATTAGGAGAATTGGGGACGTTGAGACCACGTACGCGTTACGGCAAAATGTTTGAGAGTCTTGGCGTTGGGTGTGAAGTTGGTGGAAAGGTGAACGCAAACAAATGCGGGATAAAGCCGCGCGCCATTATGGTTTATTAAAATCAAACGAATGAAACATAGATAGCAGTGGCTTACATGCGTTATTTGAATGCTGCTATGCCGCGAATCGAGACCAGCCGTCACCAGCGTTACGGACATCAAGGATGGGTATCCGTACCTGCTGCGATCTACCTGATTGGTAGACAACCCGCCTCTCTGAACGCGGCCAGTATCTTCGGTATGCGTTCCTTTCATCGCTGCGAAATCTTCCGGAATTAATCGTTTCGCGACTCTGGGAGTATGGCTACGAGCACCTGATCGCTGGCGAACGAGATCGAGGCTGCCACCACCACAAGTACCATCACCGCAGGGAGTCATGAGACGGCAATGATTCCAAATACGCACAAGTTTCGACTCGGAGGCCGCAAATTCAGCTCTTGACAAAATCGCAAATGGGTGCAGAAGGATAGAATCGGGGATAAGGGAATATTGATTGAAATGGTAATGTTAGTAATCATATGATCCTGACTTTAATATTGAACTGGCCAAACACAACCTCACGCGTTGAAACGCGTCTCCGTCGTTATTCTCGCTGCCCTCAAACTTCAACCAAAAACGGTACGAAAAGCTGCTTAGCACCCCACGCTACAAAATCCCAAGAGTTGTGAAACACCCTACGGCTCTTATCTGGCCTGCGCTCATCTGTTGGGTGCTTGTTGGAGGCGACGTCGTCGGTGGTTATCCAACCTGAACACACCTACGCCTCAGGCAGTTGCCGGGCCAGGAGCTTCAGCCAGCCGTGGCCACAAGAGCTCACCTGCTGGGTGCTTGACCACAGCTTGCTGCTGCTGCGTACGCGCTTGTTCTTGTTCTATTTTTATTTTTTGGCTATTCGTGTCCAAACTACCGACCTTTAGCATTGCAGATGCTCGCCCAAGTTTGGGACCCCATACGCGCGCCCGTGACCTTCAAACTCTCATCAAAAATCCAAGAAGCAGAGGAGCGCGCTTCGAAGGCTCAAAAATTTGCTGAGCTGTTTGGTACAGGGCTACAGGAGGACGGATCTGACCTCACCGACCTCACCGACTCGGACAGCGGGGCGGATGGCTCGGAACAGCCTCAAGAAACCGCACCTGAGCCTCCCAGAGCTGCTGATTCAGATCCTTATGAGCCTACATCCCCCGCCGACCGCCACAAACCGCTGAGCCGCCGCCACCAGAAGCGAAAGGAGAAACGCACCCAGGCAAGGCTCAAGGCAAAAGTCCAGCCATACCCCCAACGCGGCGCTCAGCTCAAGGAGAGGCTTGGCCGTTCGTCCGCCATCTCGCCAAGCTTCAACGCAGAGGCGCTTGTGCACAAGATGTCGCCTGGTGGATACATCGCCAAACCGGAACCGGAAGAGAAAGTGGCATACGCGCTCGATGAATTGGTGGAGCGAGGGTTTTCAGTGGTTTGCTGGGATGGAAGGTGCGTGCTTGCTGTATTTTCATGGATTTTCTGTGATGGAAAGCTGCAGGACACCGCGGCCGGTTGTTGACGAGGGGGGCCGAACCTTCATGGTTTTGGCTGGGCGACCCGATGACCGGCAATTCGACTGCAAAAGCTGGGGTGATGTGACGATGGAAGCAGAGCGAAGGTTGGAGGTCGATGGTGAAATGCTTATATTTGATATAAAGGATGTACAGCACCGTCGAGGTGATTTTCCTGCAATCAACGTGGGGCTATCTTTCGGCCATGGACAACCTGTGCGTTTTTTCACCACTGTGGTGGCTTTTTTGACCGACTAACGGAACCATTCGAGCATCCTATTGTGCGCGGGAATGGCAAGAACGGCCCAGTTCTCAACGACCTCATGGAGAGCTGGCCAATGCAGCGCATTGCCGGTTACGTAAACAGTGAGCTACTGACGCCTTTACCTCCACGCCCCTTACCCTTTGCTTTGGAAGGCCAATTTGCTATGTGGGCACCACGCCTTCACCATGAATACGTGTCGTACCAGCAAAAAATTTATGAAAAGAACCCGACCCTCCAACCGCTATACCCGAACCATGCCTTTACAAATGCAGCCTTCAACTTTGGAGGGAAGGTTGTGACCTTCCCGCACGTTGACCACCGAAACGTACCGCATGGATGGTGCTCAATCACCTCGCTTGGAAGCTACGACTACAGAAAAGGAGGGCATGTTGTTTTATGGGACTTGGGCCTTGTTGTTCAATTCCCGCCAGGCTCTACCACCTTCCTTCCCTCAGCCACCATGCGCCATTCAAATACGGCAATAGGCGAAGGTGAAAAGCGGTTCTCGATCACGCATTACACATGCGGCGGGTTGTTCAGATGGGTCGATTATGGGTTTCGCACAATGAAGGAGGTCATGAAAAAGGACAAGCAGGGCTTTCGTGCAGTGGAAGCAAGCCGGGCGAATTTTGGCGAGCAAGCGTTGAAGAAGTACTCAACGCTTTCTGAGCTTCGGAAAAATGCGGGATGTAAATAGAGCAACCCTTAAACTGCAACGCACAGATTGTCGTATTCACGACGGTTTTCATGGAATTGAAACTTAGGCAGGTAAAATAAAATCTTTTTGTCTGGGGGGGGCCGTCATAGTGCAAGCTACACTCTCAACCGGGGTCCTGTTTGGCTCAGGATGTGGGTAGGCAACCTCATGAATTCAACGTACTGCGACAGATCACGGCAACGTTACATCTGAATCCCGCTGATTGTCCAATAAAGGTGTCACGGTACGAGGCTGACAGCTTTGGAATGATGGAGCATCATAAACATGCATAGATTCAGAATAATGAGAGCCCGGTATTACTGGCTTTTATCGAACAGGGAGTGAGGCTTCCGCCATCCATTTCTCGGTATTTAGTGATATTCCTCGCCTGACCGTCTTTCTCATTTGGGAAAGGCGGTGACCAATTTTTTTCGCGGCCTGTTTATCTGCCAGAATTTGTAAGTGCAATTTTTCGTTATCAACGTTGCAACGAGCGATCGCTTTTGCGGTTTCCTCGATATCATGTTGAAGGTTGTGTGCGTGAATTTCCAACCCGCGTACGTAGCCAACCGCGTTGTCGTCCGATTTTAATTCGAGTAATACGGCCAGCAGCTCACAGAGAAGCGCCTAATGGTGCCATAGATTAGTGCTGATCCCATTTATCAACCAGACCAACTCACTGACTCCGATTCAAGCCCTCTGGTCGCCAACAAGGCATCGAGTATGGATTCAAATCTGTCAGATATTCAATCAGGGAATACCACTTTGCTAACCACCAGGGATAGCTTGCGTACTCCTCAACAATCAAACTAACTATCTCGTGCCGAGCATCCAAGCATCCAAGCCGTTCCTCGAACTGAGAACACCGCTGTGCGAGTTCCAAGGTCAGAGGTGCAGCCGCAGGATTTAAATAAATCATTGCTGTCGCGCCAGAATCAACTGCCTGGCGGCAGATTGGACAAGTTTCGGCGTCGCTTTCAATAAAGCTTTGGGAGATGCATCGTTTACCAAAGATATGACCTGCGGAGAAAGGCATGAGCTCGCGATTGCCAGCTACATCGATAGTAACGATTGACCACATGTCAGCACTACGGCATAGTGTTCAAGCGCCTGCTCGTGAAAGCTACGACCGAAGGCTTCAAAACATATGGGACAGATGAGCATAGCGTGCTACTAGTAGTGGCGTAGTAAGCGTGGCGGAAAGGTCAAGGATGCAACAGTTGTTTGTTGAATAACAGGTCTTTAAATAGGAAGCACTCCTTTGTCGTGAGTGAGACGCGTCCCGCCTTTTACCTCCAAGCAATACGCTATAACCGGCGATGAAGTGCACTTCTCTGCGCTGCTTCACGAATTTGGAAGAGTGCGATTCTGCCGTTATTGATGCGGGGGGTACGCAAGAAATGCATTTCATATAATCCACTCATTAAATCACACTGGTCTAGGGCATATTTTCTGCCATTCCTGTATTGAATCAAATAAATCCCTTATTTGCGTCAAATGCAACTCGCTTGTCTGCATTGGCGATCAGAGAATATATTTATGCAGTTCCAACCGTGTTTTAACAAAGGAAGAAAAAAGCCAAGATATCCTTTCTTCCAACGATACCCTCCCTTCTCAAAAGATTGAAACCGTAGTGAGTGGAGGTTATGCTGGATGCAAACGCGCATAACATTTCTTGGAAAGGAACGCCTCAAAGCCATTGCAGAAATTGTACGAAAGTTTAGTCGGAATGACGCCGCTGCAAACCGACGGAAAGAGCTTGCGTCACACCGCCACGATGTCAAGCTGCTGAATCTGAGCCTTGAGAATAGACTGGAGGAGGCCCACATGCAGCTCGAGCAGGTCAAAAGCGTGCGTAACGACTTGTACAAGGCGTCACTTCACAGTCGGACGGTGGTTCAATGGTCCAATTGGAGAGTTGAAGAGCTTCAAAGACAGCTGGACTGGCAAGCAACCACATCAGAGCGCCTTGGCATTCCAAACAAGAGGCAAAATAAGCCCCGACCAGCTGCATTCAGAGACATTCCGGTACGTTAAGGTAAATTTTGTTTCGCATAAGTCGTCTCAGTCGAGTTTCAGAATCGCAACAAGGAAGTGAGCATCCTAGATCCACTGGAAGGTTTTGGTGTAGCGTTTAGCGCCATGGAGACCAGGAGCTGGACGTTCCCAATCTGAATTCGTCTGCGATTTGAACAAATGACGGAGCAGAGGAACACTCTAAAAACCAACCATCGTCTTAGTAAAAAACATGTCAGAATTAAAGGCAGAAGCCACCGGAAATTCCACCACGAGGTTGACTTTACCTTTACCAACGCAGCAGATTCGGCAGACAACCTGGCTACCCACCCAATGAAGATAATTTCCGGTAGACAAGCGAGTCTCCGGGCAGCAGCAGCCGCCAGCAGCCAATCCAGCAAGTGTCAGTTACCATAATCTGCGATTCCCCATAAGTTATGTAACCGAAGAGTAAGTGAGAAAGATATTTACAGTATTCCTGCAAGCATTCAACTCCAGCGTACGAGTATGCACCGAGTATGCACCGCAGAACGATACACATTTCTCGGTTGCAGAGGACGATAGCGTTCTCGAGGCAACGGTGTCGCTAGGAGGTTAAGGACGTCAGCTAAGCATCCAGAGTGCGAAGATGCGGGAACAACTCACGTCCGGCAATCCCGACTCTGTCATGAACAGGAAGCGTCGCGGGTATAGTGGGGTCGCTTCGTGAGAGGCCAGGATTTCTTCACGAGAATGAGAGAAAAACTCACAGTTGATGCAAGGCCTGACGCGTTGCTAGAGAGTCGCAACATCTTGGTGGGATTAGGGGAGCTAACGATGAACCCTTCGCTATAGGTATCGAGCGAGGAGTGACGCAAAGAGGGACCACATTAGACGGAACACGGACCCGCGGTACAGATAGGTAAATGTCGGTCACGGTTGTCAGGTGTAGCCTATTCAAAATGAATGTCCCCCATTCGCGTTGACATCTTGCTGTTGCTGTTTGCTGGATCCGGAGATGAGAGGCGAAAAGCCATCCAGTGCATACACACGGTGGATAGCTGGAACGTGAAAGGCCATCCAGTGCATAAACACCGTGGATGGCAGCGGAGAGTCGATGATGGTGAGCGACTGGGAAACGACTTGCCCTAAAGTGCGCACGTGCCGTTTACATCATATCAAATATTCCTTTTCCTTCGTTTCCCATTCACGAGTGTGTATACACCCATCCGAAACCTCTAGGCTCTTTCCTCGGTGTGTATACCCGACGAGAGATACTCCAAATCCCCTCATCTTTAGAAATCACCACAATCCCGTTGTTTCCTGTCGTTCAAGACGCTTCATCGAACGCCTTCTCTCAGCTATGGCCAGTGCATCAGGAAAAGTGACCGAAAATGATATGGGCTTACATGGCCATATAAGGTCTATAAGGGGCCGTATGTGTACCAGGCTGGCGACCCCCATTATATAGCCTTACCGGGAGACGCTGAAGTTCATAAGGTCTGGCGATGTCTGCCGGTCTGGTGGAAATCTATCGGCCTGGTGGACTTTGACATGAGTTATCGACTCCAGCGTCTCCCTGTAATGCCATATAATCTAAGCCCGGGTTTGTGAAGCAACGCCAGAGCGGTAGCCCATCACATTTGCTTAGACTGCTTACAATGTTATATAATTTCATCTCAGGTCCTTCAGTTCCGTCATAATATATTGCGGTCGAATGAATAAAATTTGCATTGAGTGATCACGAAGGACAAAAAAACGTAGTTCGACTCGATCGTAGCTTCTGAGCGATGTGCCTAAGCCCCTCGCGCTCGTCTCGCCGCCCGTTGCGCTTTGAGGGATAGTAAGTCGGATTCGGCGGTTAGTGCGAGGTAGACGCGGGTTCTTCGTTTCGTTCATGGGTCCGTAAACTTTGCTGTGCGCGTCTTAACGTTAATACGTATGCGGGAGAGAAATGGATTGCCTGCTTACCGATCCCATCAAGCCGCGCAGGCATGCTCTGGATACGAATTATCACTGACAGCAGAGCTGAAACAGCGGAACACAATGTCAGAATTATTGAGTAAATGCAAAGTGAAGAGAAACGTACTAATATCGGCGTTGGGGCTGTTTCGTGTTTGATACCAAATCGCTATGCATACAATGAATAATAACATCAGAAGCGACAAAAATCAACGACGAATAGAAGCTTACACGTACTCCCGAGGTATCAAGCCCCAAACAACGATACAGTTTTGGCGACGAATGACAACAAACTACGAGGGAGAGGGGAGTCAGAAACAGCAGCGAACCGTAAGATCACGAAAACATACAACGGTTAGGACGGCGCGTTGCCTTCAACTTGGCCAAGCCTCGAAGAACGTAACGCTGAAATGGAGGATCAGCTTGAACGACATGTCCCGCATTCCCCGGCTGCTCATATGGTATGGTATTCAGTCAAAAATAAATATAAAGGAAATTTTATTGTCTCACGAAATAGTCAACATCCTTCCTCCGTTCGCGATGCTGGGTGTTGATAGATAATCTATACCAAAGAGAGGTGTTAGGAATGAGATTATTAACCTGAAGATAAATTAAGAAAGGGGAGCACGTACGAACTTCTTACCCCGTAGTACCGACAAATCCAATACGACCACTGCCACGCCACGTTCCTACGTCGACGTTGGAGTTCTAATGGGCTACCTGCTATAATAAGGAGTCAGAGTGACGCCGAGCAGAGAATACAATATTTGCACCTTAAATTGTCGATCCCTGGTCGCGCGACATACGCGGCTATCGAGCTCAGCTGATTGATGATGGGGCCGAGCATATCAGAGTTTCCGTTGTAGCGGACTGAGGAGGCGTGAAAAAACACCAAGTGCGCAACAACAATGCGGGCCCAGAACGCCTAGGAAGACTTTGAGTCACGGTAGATCGCAAATAATACTCGGGATGGGACAAACTGGTTCGAGAACCTTCGCCAATTGCGTCGCAGAAAGTATCAGTGGGCGAAGACTTGCGCATGCAGCACCACTCATGCAGAATGGCGCATAGGATTGACATACCGCGGATAAATATGGGGGGAAGGTCGCGTCCGCAATGCCCAGCTAGCGCGGTACCCGTATTTCTGGACGAGGACGTAGGTAACGTTAGCATTCAAATGACGACTGCTTCTGACATACATTTAGTCGCATATGCTCCGAAACTCGCGTTATATGCACGCTAAATGGTGAACGACGCGTGTCCTGGGTCATTGCGCGCCGTGCGGTTGTGAAAAAGCTGTAAGTCGTGTCGGCCAACGTGCGGTTTGAGGCGATGCTGATTGCTGTTGTTTGTGGTGTGACCACCGTCTTGCGTGTGCGGCGATGGCATCGTGCTGGCTTCGTACCCGTAGTACGATGACGTCGCGTCTGAGTCGCACTTAATGGCTTTCAGATGAATGGCGAACTGTAACGGATGCGACGTACGGAACGTACAGAAGAGGGCGCGTCGAATTCCTTCGACGTGGTCGCGGGAGTGTACTTGGGTCCCGTGTGCGAGTACCAATGAGGACAGCGAGGATGTCATTTATCACAGAGCTTTCGGATCGTTGGCGACGTCAATGGATCTCCCGACGCGACCGAACGGAGGAGAGGGACGGAGGGCAGACGGGCAGAGGGCAGGGTTGAGGGCAGAGGGCAGAGGGCAGAAGAGATAGTGGTGGTTTGAGGACAAGAGACATCGCGGCGGACTTACAGGTTCGTGACGAGACGTCGGGAGTCACGTGCATCAGACAACGACGAGCGCGTCGGCGGCGACTCGGCGCGACACAGCGATGGCATCATCGCATTGACGGAAAGACAGTTACCTTACATTTGCGTTAGAAGGATTTTGGGTGGTCTATATACCTCTGACCAGGATGGATGGGTCATTTTATTTGACTACCGGTCCAGACGATGCCTTACATGAGTCGCATCTTTCTTGCGAGGACCTTGTATATCCCGTGGCAGCCGGATAGCTCGTCAAAAGTGAGGCATATGCAATATATTCTTGCTGCAAGAATGCTGGCGAGATTATATTTCGATATAAGGGAGTGTCACGCTGCCGTGACCTTGCATACGTCACCAGGCTATATCTGATTTTCTCACTTTTCCTGACGGTCAATCCCGTGAGCTTATTTACCTTTCTGATGTTATATCTAATTATTCACTCTTGTAGAACTTAATAATCGCATAAATATGGGTGTTTTTTGCCTCGAGAATTGTTACTACACCACATCAAACACCGACAAAATGCACCCCATCCCAGCCCAGCTCCCGGAGGATCCTGAGATAGGGGATTTACTGAGGGATTGTCAAACACCACAATGGTCGTCTCCTATATACCCGTCCCTCCCTTTCATTTTGAAAAGGCCCCGGTGGCAGGGACCACTACTTAGGCGCTTAGCCCAAAATCATGAAGTGTTCCCAATTACTCATGGACCGCTTGGATGCATCTTGCAAAGCTTTTACAGGACTCGTGGCAACGATTGGAGGAGCTGCTTTAATGCCATCGCCTTGTTTCCCGAGTCTCCTCCGTCGGTCAACCTGACTGACGAAGCTGGAAATTATGGGTCACTGTGGTTTCAAATCCTGCTGGAGAACGGTGTGTCTTCGACGTGGGCCATGGAGCTTCAAAACTCACAAATTGCCGATTTTTCGGGGAGGACTGAGAGGGTTGGGCCTTTCATAGATCCCAATGAGTGTCCCGCTCCAACACGCTGTTTGTCGATGTTGCTCCGGTGCGATATTCCGATTTGGACTTACATGGGAAATGGTCAACCATCGTTTGCGAATAACATCGTCGGTGACCGATTTCGAATTTCACGAGGTCAATTCCTTGCCGCAATCGCCTGGCCCGCTCCAGCTCCCCTTCCCGCACCACCATCCTCTGCTCCATCGATTCTCCCTTCCACTTCGTATCCCCAACCGCAAGCAGGTAGTGGTCAGAAGATTGGAGAAACGTAGCAGAATTATTTTGCGAGAGGAGCCGAGGAGAACGCAAAAAGGAAGCTTTCGGAAACCACGACAGTCACAAGAAGACAAGGAAAAGAATGCACTTACGCACGCTATACCCTCAGTTCATAGCCATATTTGTGTGTTCATGTAAGGCAAACACGCCAGCCTACTATATTCTCGCCTATTCTGAAATAACACAGCTCACACTACGAATTCACAGCCGTCATTGTCAAACGCCACCTGCGTATCCAACTTGCTCCTCCGCAATGCAGCTTCGAAGTATCGATGAAAACGAGGCATAGCTCTGTCGGATCGGAAAATGCAAATGGTACAACATTGGGTCGTCGCGAATGGTCCAAAAGACGGCTTGCTGAAATATGGGAATGGTCGGAAAGCGTGGAATGAAAGAAGATGTGCGGCCACTCACTTCGCTATCAAGAAAATTGACTGTCCAATAGCGTGTCACTGGGGCTAAAAAGTAGATACGCATACGATCTTTTGCCACCGTCAGGTAAACTGCCGCTAAGGTTAAAAGTGCAATTGGTGAAGAGTGATGCTGTGCCAACCTGAGGAGGGTTCAATTTCCAGATAAACGTAGGCAGTTGTTGGACCCGGGTTCACTTGAGATGTTCTAGAGAACCTGGTGCCGGCGAAGAGATGAAACGTAGACATATTTAGTGGGCATTGAATCGCTTGTGCAGAGGTCCGCTTTAAAGATTATGAATGGATCAATGGCCAATGTCATGGTCATAAAAGAAGGCGTGAGAGGTTTAGCACGTTGCAAACGCCGGGTCGGTAGTCGGTTGTCCGCTTTCACCAAGGACAAGCACGGTGGTTAACAAAGGCGCGGGTGGTCTAACCGATTGTCAATAGACTTTGGCAGACAAACGCGAAATGGAAATTCGGCAACTTTAGATCTGAAGTTAGCGCGTCCAAGTCGTTGGTAAGTTAGCCGAGAGGCTGGTCAAAGCTTTCGGAGAATCCTTGGTATGGGCAGCCGACTCGGCAAAGCGATCAGCAGATGAGCGTAGGCAAAGAGAAGTGAGTGTTGCCTTTGAGACGCAGTCCGAGGTAATGATTACTCGAGTACGACGCGAGCTCGTCAGGCTTGACTGTGTTGGGCCACAAGGACATTGTGGCACTCAATTAGATATGGAACGACGTTTCACAGCTCTCAATCGTAACAGAAAGGCGTGTTTGGATTAGGTAGGTTATGCATGCATGTGGTCCGTTTCTTTGTTCTGTGCGTCACTTAAACGCGCGCTCCTGCGTGCCGTCCCGCATCCCACTTCACGTACATCCTCATTGAAAACGCGATGGAAATCGCTCCAGCCTCACCTCCCGTCACAACTAGCCTGAGACTGCGGCGAACGCCACACGAGTTGTACTACCTCGAATTTGTGGTGATCTCTGTGAGCCTAAGCTTTGCATTTTTCTTTAATTCGGACTGATGGCAGAGGAAGGTAGAAGACACGCTCTATAAGCTCCCAAGAGCTTACTTTGAAAAAAATTCGGAGTACTTCCAGACCGCCTTTGCCCAGTTCAAATTCAACAACAGCGGTCCCGGTTTGACCCTAGATGAACGACCGTTCATCTTAAACGTTAAAAGAAAGGACTTCGATTCTTTCCTGAAGGTATTCTTGTCCCAGTTAGCAAAGTACGTTGCCCGGATTGATCCCTGGCAAAAACACCCACTGACATTGCGTTTCTGTCCCAGCGGTGAATTGCCCAATAGCGACGACCTAGTATCTGCAATGAGGCTCTCACACATTTGGGGTATGGGCGGCATTAGGACCAACATCATAAAGGAACTTTGGCACCACTCTGTTGACCCAGTCACAAAAATCACACTAGCGATTACTGTAGATTTACGACCATAGGTTCGTCACACGTCACAACCGATTTTTTTTCTCCTCGCCAATCGCCTCCGATTAAAGATCGCAGACCATTGACCAACCCTGACCTCGAAAATTTTCAAGATCTGTGAACCTATGGTCGTAAATCTACAGTACTACGGAAATGAGGGAGTGGCTTTTGCAGCCTTGTATGGAATTGGCCACTCGCGACGAGCCGCTTTCGGTGGCAGAAGCGGAGGAGTTGGGATGGCAGTTTGCGGTCAAAATGGGAGGCGTTAGGGAGAGAGTGCTTCGAAAACGCAAGCATTGTTTCAGCTGCCCGGTTTGCGAGATTTCTGTTAGTTGCGATGGAAGGGATGGTAATGGCATGATGGATTCAACTGTTGGCTATCTTGTTGATGCCTTCGGCGAAGACTTCTTTTAGACTTGATAGGGCGTAGATTCAATTTCCAACGGGATATCACTCGCCAATGTGAACGGGTCTTAAGCAGCTGTCATAAATCAATATTTCACTGGATTACGCGGCGATGAAAGGTTTGAGTCGCGCCTTAGGTGGTCGAAAATGGAGGAGGGATCACAGGCCTTCCTAAGTCGCCCGGTCATCTGTGTTTCTTCCTTTAAACCGAGCATTAGTGGGTAATTAAGAGGGTTTCATACGCAGTTAGTTTGGCGAGCAATCATGCCGCCACGCGCAGGTTCAATGGCTGGAGTGAGAGCGTACGCATTGTTCCGTGGATGGCTGTGATAGTCGGGCATAGTATCAGATTGGTTCCTCTCTGAATCTGAAGTCGGCGAAAAGGCGGTGACAAAAGCACGGAAACATACGGCTGCCCCTTGACGCTCCAAATTTGTTTCTTTGACGTGCTCGCATGAGGCTGCTGGGCCGAGTTGCGAGTGGTGGGGAGTAGAGCAAGTTTTGAATCCGTCCGATACATCTTGCCGAATTTGATGTCTTCTCTGGATTTCAAGGTTGACGCGGCGGGCTTGCTTGACAATGAGTCTGGACTTGGTAGTGTAGGGCCAATGCGTTGCACGGCCAGTCGATTCCTTTTTTTTCATGGTAGTATCATATTTAATTATAATAATAAAAATTATACATGCGAAGGTAACACCACCAATCACCACTGGCACTGACTTCTCACCGCACCAAGACTCGAACGATCGGGAGTGGTGCCATTGTGCGGCTCTCGTCGAACGGCCACTCACTCTGCGACGAGTGTCGGCGCTGCGATGAAACTGCTTCAATGGCCCATGCATGTCCATGCAGAAGACCGTGTAGCACGGATGCACCGTGACGATGGGGCATGCACATCACGTAGTACTAGTAGGGGTCCACGGGACGGCGAGATCAAGTGCCGAGCATGAGCAGCGACACGGGCCTCAACCATTATGTATTTGATTAGTGCTCGTTAAGTTCGAAATTGTGTCATTGAGAAGCATACATGAGGAAATGCGACATGTCCGAGTGAGATTCGAACGGGCGACGTTAAGAAATGCCTTATTTCCGTTTTGGATCAAAGATTAAAAATCCGCGCCATCCTCGCCACAAGTAACAAACCAGTTTGTAATGCATTACAAAAGATCATTAACTCATTACAAAATGGAATTGTACATTCATTACAAGATCATTACAAAATCCGGATATGGTAGAACATTCCCATCTATCCTCATTACATTTCGGAATCGTAATGTGAAGGACTAGTTGAGTCCAAGGATGATGGCAAAGCTCACTGCATGCGGGACTGACATTTCTCAGTGCGAAATGTGTAAGAAAGCTGTTACGTTTTCTTACAATAATTGACATTGAGAAAAGTCAAACTTTTCTCACTGAGAAATGGCACATTGTGCGGGAAAACAATGAGAAAGACGCTTTTGTTGACTTTATTGGTTTGATCGCAACCATCCCCCTTGTCGCACTGGGAACACATTTGTTGGAACTTGGAAGTTGATCTGTCGAGTGGCTTCAGATTGCAGGCGGTTGGCAGAACGTTGAACACGAAGATGATAAAGACTTCTACATGGGGTGATAATTTATCTTACTTGGCATCCGACAATGTTTGAATACGTCCTGAAAAAAATCGTGCACAGTAATCTGAGCCATCCAACCATAAAATGATAATACGGGACTCTTGGGAAAGTGCAAGCGGTACTGGACAATCATCATCCATGTGGTCACAGAAGTCCTCGAGCCTGGGAGTTGCTCTATTGCAGCACCCCATCGTATCGAATGACGTTGATTGGGCACTTGAATTTCGAAGGGTTGCTGCGGTGGGATTCCAGGAGACACGACCTTCCGAAAATATGCCCTTCGATTTGGCATCGAATTCACGCCACATGACGTGAAGGAGTGTGATCATGACGTCATGCTTTTCTCAGACTCGGATGTAATATCACTAAGTCCCTTCGTCAATGCTCTTGATCCCGACCACCACCATCACCACCCACTCCTTCGCGTTGCCAGAGCCGCGCAATGGCACCTTTCTTCCACTTGTACACGTCCTGCAGCTGGAATGAGCCAGATCGCCGGGGGCGGATATCAAACATCGACTGTACAGTATTTGGTAACAGAGAGCTCTCAAATTCCGGTGATGACATCATCGCACGCGGTGGTCACGAGCTAACTTCTGCCCAGATCCTTTGTCCCATTGTCGAAAGAACACTTTAGCTGAACCTCCATTCCTCCATGTTGATACCACAACGTATTTCATCATTCAAGCGTGTCGCACCTCGGGGGTTAATGAAGAAAAAGGCTCTCGCAGTGGATCCTTTGTTCCTTGCATTTCGCGAAAACGTCACTGATTTGATTTCGTCAATCGAACCTGACACCGATGGCCGTCGTTGTATATTGGGACAAATTTTGCACGATGAGCTTATTATTAACCTGGCAGACACCGATGCAACTGAAAGGTCGTATATCGAGCTTCTCGTTCCAGGGGAATTTACCACTACCGTGTTTCATGATGAAATGCTAAAGCGGAGGCTGCTTCGTATTGAAGAATGCGCAGTAGTCCAATCATTTATCGCCAACCTATTTCCAATGAATGGTGTGGACCAGATTTCTGCATCTGCATTGCGCAGCGAACTGTCTGCGAGCTTTCCTGGGTCTGACTTCGCCAGCTCCATTGTACCAGATGGTTCTTCAACTCGCCATTTCCGCTGTGCCGAGGTGCTAAGCGCCCTTGAAAAATGTATCAAGTGCAAGTTTTCAGAAGATCTAGAGGAGCAGTTTCGCAGCTCGGAAGGGCTAGTTGAACCTGATCCACCCCATCTTGCCAAAAGTGCGCATGACTTCTGTCCATTTACAGCACTCCCACTGACAATGCAACTCCAGGGCTCGTAGCTACCCGTTCATTGGACAACATCAGACGTTGGATACTTGACATAGAGAGCCGCCATGAAGCTAAGCTAACGGAGATAGAGGACGAGCTCAAAGAATTGAAGAAATTACCACTGGTAATGCGGAAACAGGAAAAGCGGGTGGGAAATTTAGAATGCGATGTGGAAACGGCATTGAGCACGATCGAGAGTAAACGAGAGCATTCTGTGAGCTTTCACGCGATGTCCTTCTACTTGATATGCCTGATTCTAATGAATGCAACAGATTTTGGACGAAACCTCGAGATTATCCCGCCAACGTTCGCATTCCGAGCATACAACAACGGGTAAATATGCCGGCACATTCGGTCAACATCACGGCGAAACTCATGATCGACGAGCAAAGTGGACTGGAGCGACATTTTCAACTGCTGCTCATGAAAAGAAAGTCGTGATTTCACGGGAGCGTGATGCATCATGTGTGCCGAGGATGTCAGAACAGCCGGTAGACCATCGCTCTGTCGGTACATTTGATTGTACCTCCATCACCTTCCCGTCCTCGCACGTACGCTCAAAAGGTTCTGAACTGGATCATCCACTGAGATATGTTTTAGGTAAAATCTTGTTCAGATCAGTTATTCGATGATGTGGGCGATTGCCTCTTCCTACCACATCAAACCGCGTCAAATTGCCCTTCTTCCACACCCGGCCAAATTGATACCGAGGAATTCGGAGCCACCTCATCCATTCCATTCCCGTTGCGCAGCGATTACCACGAGTCATCCGAGTCACACCAGACGTTACGATCTCCTAAAGGCAGCTTCGTTATTCGGGTGCAGCCTTCTTTGGCATCCCCTTCCGACTATAAACGACTCAACCGCTCATCACGTTCTTCTGGGTGTGATTCACTCGAATACTCCGCTGCGGCAACCCTTCGAGCTAGGGGAGAAAGTCTCTTCCACACTACCAACTCGGATACACACAAGGACTACGATTGCATGGTTCCATGCGATAACGAGGAAACCAGAGCCATAAATAACCACGCCGCACCATCGGATAGTATACGACTCGTTGACGACTCGAGCGACCATGGAAATGTTCTGGCGCTCTTAGCTGAGCGTTCACCAGAGACTAAAGCAAACCTTGTTTCTGATCCCTACCTAACCAGTGACCTCTCCGGTGACTCCTCCAATGCAACCGCCCATGGCATAGTGCCAGAAGCGATTGCGGAAGGCGGGGTCAGCGGCCTTCAAAAAAGGCTCACACTCCTTACGGAAAAATTTAGTGACATGTTCCCACAGTGCTTCGATGTCATCGGACGTTACTTCGACGTCTTTAGATACTTCGACGTTAGGCATGACGATGAGCCGCAAGCTACGGAAATTCAAATTCAAACACGCCAAAGGCGGGTCAAGTTGGAGATAGGTCATACGGTTGATAACGCATCCACCCTTCTCGCGCACCCCAAGGAGACCGAATTCCGATTCAGTGAACGTATCCAGAATTGGACATCAACTTCTAAACTCCGGACTTCGCTTCCTTATGTCGTGCAATCGGTGAGAAATGTTTCAACCAACCATGCGTATCGGTGTTGTGCAGCAATCATCAACTTATTTGCGCAGATTGATGATTTCTTGTTCTCTGTCCTACCGCAAGCGGTCGCATTTATTATGTTCAAATGGACGAAGCTCTTGCTCCGGCTATTCGTTTTGATAGCGCTGCTGCAATGCGCCGTACCCAGGTTCAGGGCAATTTCATCGGTGCCGCCGGCCATGATAACCATCGTCGCTGCCATGGTGGTTGCGTATGTCACTGCAATACATACAATTGATTCGGGCGTAGAACATCACGAGGGTTTCGAAGTTATTGATGGATATTTCTGGTAATCTAACTTAACTTCATTCTCCACACTTGCTGTCGAACTTCCTGAACGCTTTTTGTATTTCGTTGAATGCGAATTCAGTCCCCTCAGCGCCTTTGGCGAGCAAAGGAACGCGCCACTCTAAGACTGGTCAGGTCACTCAGTTGCCCGCCAAACCTCACTGTTTTATTAGCTTAGAGTGACAATGGAAGAGTTTCGCATGATCATCTGGACCTTCGCTCATTTATTTGCACCGGAGACGGTCGTTTAATTTGCAGAGCGCCAATTCTCCCGCGCTCTTGCTCTTAATTGCTATGTGGACAGTACAACAAGGACCAAACAAGCAATGCTGTGCAGTACAAGTGTTGCCGAACACGCTAATATGTTGAGGAACCAAAAAATTGCGAAGTAGTATAGCAATGTTCAGTAATAACAAATAGAAGGATCATGGAAAAATTTCATAGAAAAGAAATCTGACCTGCCCATCAACTTTGCGTGAGCGATTTGATTCCTCTGAGTCGCTTCGAGGCAGGACGCGATGACAGTATGGAGTGACTGGCGACGTTTGCGGTGCAGCGACTGTAAAAGCCATTCGCACTAGTTTGGTTGCACCGTGGCATGGTGAAAAGATCGGATGAGTTGGGTGAGGTGTCTTGGAGTGGAGCGGTGGAGAGACGAGTAAGAGGTATACCATTTGAAGGTGTAGCTTTGATGTAGGTGGAAGTGGATGAAGGGATGGGTTGGAGCGATGAGATTGGACTCGAATGCTTCGTGTTGAGGTGAACTTAGCGGTGTTGGCGCGGTCTCGATGACGCTGTGAACTGCATTTGTGTTCCCCGGTTGGTACGGTCTCGCTTTCGGGACGTTTCAAGACCAATCGAGTCGGCAGCCTGATAGGACGTATTTGGAAGAGTAGGTAGCGAACGGCTGTCAAATGATAAGAACATCAGTTTTGTGAATTCACCGTCATTCGTAGTTATGACGCTTACCACCATTCCACTCGCGCCCTTCGCTTCGCTGTGCCATATGCGGTCACCGTATCTCTAGGCCCAGTCGAAATGAACTCGAAGGCGCTGGCTAACCGAGACGAATCTCCACACGCCGAAACGTACCAAACGCCGCATCATGAGCGAACGCTGCAAAGTCGCTACGTTCCTCCTCGCTATCGCTCCTACTCATCCATTATTCCCTCTGCTTCTCTCCCTTCGCGAACCGTCTTTCGAGCGCCAGTAATTCTCAATACGCCGCCAACCGCGCACTAAGCAGAACCCGATCCGTCTCCGAAATGACCTCTTCTCCAGGAAACTGCACCAGATCCAAAATCTCCTTCTGCGTCTTATGTACCAACGCCTCTGCCTCAGCGCGATTCGACACCGTGGCGTCGAGACCGAGAAATCCAGGTCTTCGATAGCTTGGGCGAGTCTTGCTCGACAAGAACGATTGTCCCCCAGCTCGACTCGACGGGATCGGCCATCGCGAGGACTGCGAATACCCCTCACCCACACGCTCCGCGTCCTCCTCACGATCATTAAAATCTCCGTCGTATGCGGCGGCGCCAACTCCGGAACCTGGAGTGTCCGAGATTGGGAGGAGGAAGTGCGATGATAAAGGATGCTCGGTCATGTCGCCCGCGCCGCTAGCATTGTCTCCAGGATATTCTCGATCGGTGAACTGGGTAATGGCGGACTCTTCGCATTCTCCTCCTCCCTCACCAGCTCGATGGTATAGATCGACCGCAGACGTTCTGAGAGGAAGCTGGACTGGCTGTTACATGGTAGAGGATGAGGTTGATGCTTGAATGGTAAGGATGGCTGGGATTGCAAGCCCAGCGTTTTTGCGGGACGCTGAACGCCGTACAGCAAACGCACAATCCGTTCTAACAAAAGCGTAAGATCAGTCTCACGGCTGGGTTTCGCCGCAGAACAACAATCCTGGCTGGGACACGGGCCAGCCTCGACGAAGTTGATGGAATTCTGGCCGCCCTTCGTACCAAGCGCATTCTATATTCGAGTACGTTGAAGCGCCAGCTCAACCGTCAGCTCAAAGTCGATGAGCAAGAATATGCGCCGACAAAAAAGTATTCTGCGCCAGTAAGTCGAATTGCTTGCAGAGACCTGGCTGAGTCTCGATTGCGTCAAATATGTCCTGCCTCCATCCCTCGACGTCGACGACGTAATGGTCTGGCTTCTGATGCTCCTCGTCTCAGTCGGACGCGTCCCAGACAGTCCAGAAATCGCAGATCCTCCAAGGAGCTGGTCCTACTCAACAACGACCTACTCCTGCCTGGCGTGATCTCCATTGTTCCCCTCTCCCGGAGCCAAGCTCGGCTGCAGGTAAAACCCGCTGCTCAATATAGCTGCATCGTTGGTAGAGCGCGTTCGCGTCCTCGTACTCGTTGACTCCGAGGCTGACAACGTTGATGGACCGAATGACAAAATAGGCCAAGCATGGAATATATACAGCGAAACGGATGGCGGAAGCTTGGCTCTCTATCGCATATTCAAGGGAGGAAGGCGTGAAAGAACACCGAAAATTCAAATTACCTTGTATAGAGACCGGACAAACTTTATCTGAGATTCTGAGTGCTCAATTCCAACTCCGATCAGTGCGCCGCCACCACATCCCTCATCCCTTCTTGTCGGCATGAGCGTCAACAAGAGGAGCGCACCTCGTTCATCGATTGGTCCCCCACTGGCTTTAAACTTGGATTATGCAACGGTGCTCTAGCTCATATTCTTGGTGGTGCTCTTGCGAAAGTCTCCCGCGGCTTGTGCATGCTTCGAACACAACCTCAATCTCGAGCGCTTGGAGCCGTTTGGACCACACATCAGACATGCTCTACTTGTTATTTTGGTGAGGGCATCGAAGACTTGTGGCACTCTAGAAGGAAGAGACAGTGAGAAGGGAAGTGGAAATGGATATTCGGAGACGGGAATGTAGACTGCTGATGCGACAGCAGTTGAAGTTCAGGTATTTTTTTCAGCCTGCATCATTCACTGTAGGTACTGACAAAGATCCACAGTCAAATAATACTGTTGGAAATAATATGATCACAAGTGACGGAAATTCACGCGATGGGTGCGATCACCTGTAAGAATGCGTAGCGTGATAGAGTTAATACATGCAGATTCGTGCGTAAGCGCCGAAGACTTGCTCGTGACGTGCGACGTGATAATCCCTTCTCAACATCAACCACCACAACTCGAAGGCACTCTATCCAAGTTCAACTTCGCAGATTCTACCTGGCGTAAGAGCATTTTCCGCATTCTACGACCCTTGATACCGACATCTAACAACTGCAACTCTCCGTCATCCATAACAACAATATAGCAATCATCTATTTGTACGTCACCGTATGGCTCCTTTTGACTTTCCTCACTGTAACCTTTCTCTCAAAGTGCTACCATGTTTGGAGAAACATTTCCATCTCACGACTCACCTACACCATCCAAAGAGTAAGGTTTTGTTGTTCGTATGCTCTCGATTACCAAACTGGCCTTGTATGTATGTCAGGCTCACGGACTTGTTCGCTCTGAACAACACATATACCGAAGGAGTGGAAACAAAAATGGAGAAAACTGTAAAAGCGGAGGAGGAAAGCGTGAAGTTGGAGGAGGAAAGCGTGAAGGTGGAGGAGGAAAGCGTGAAGGTGGAGGAGGAAAGCGTGAAGGCAGAGGAAGAACGTGTCAAAGTGGAGGAAAGCGTGAAGAGTGAATACGATGATGAGTGAGTATTGAATTACCCGTTATGCATTGTATTCTAACTTCACTTACAGCGAGGAGGAAGAAACGGACAACAGTGAAGACGAAGAACAGTCCGAATACGTTCCTGACCACGACGAAGAGGCATATTCGGACGACGAAAAATTGATGAAAGAGAAGATGCTTCGGGGTGACTACGAAGTTATTCGTCAGTTTTCAACTTGACGGTAAAGGCTGAATTCGACTGTTTTATCTTGTGCAATTGGTAATTCGCATGTACAATCCCAAAAATTGAATTGTCGCTGAAGTGATAGCATTTCTGCATTACATAGTTGAAATAGCCACCCGTTCCATAGTGCTTAATAGTTCAATAGTCATTAGTAAAATGGTTCCCATAGATTAATTTGTGCTAATGATGTAGGGCTACGTCTGCAAACCACAAGGAGGGAATGCGTTGTACTCATCGCAAGCCTCGACGACTGGAGGACGAGCATTGGATCTAGTGCAGGTTCTGGCGCGGACATTGTGCGCGCATGCCGAAGTCCGACGGTGGTTGTGACGGGTGCAACAACTCCTTCCCTCCACCGTACACTACTCGCCGAGCTCCTCCTCGACTCCCTTCTGCTTATGATGGACTTTCGCGTAACGATAGACGACGCCAAGCCCGATTCGGACACCGAGATGTACGATCTTGCAGAAACGCGCTTCGCGGTCATGTCGGTGTTCAGCGAGGAGCCTGCCGAAAGACTGTTGTTGAGGTTCGTTGCAGAGCTCGCGACGGTCGAAGCCGATGACCCGGAAGCGCATCGCGCGTATCGCTATCGGTCCTGTCGTCGGTTTTTCTGGGCCATCTTTGACTGTGAGGAATGCTGGGTGCATTTGCGTTTCCTTCGGTGGCAAAGCGGCGGGCCATCTGCATCGTGTTCTGACACGCCAAGAGGAACGGGCACGGACGCGTTCGTGTTGGAGAAAACGAGCGCGCTGAAACCTAATGGTGTCGAATTTGATTCGAGGGTGGGCGGACAAGAGGTTGCAATTGGCTCTGCCTCAGGCACTGTGATGAACGGGTCGTTGCGGTGGACGGTGTCGGAGGCGAACGAATGTGAACGTTAGCGGGAGTCTGTTTCCTAAGCAGGTTGAGGTTCGGGGATATGCGTTAGTATTGTAATGTATGGACTTGAGACATAAAGACGAACCCTTCGGTAAAGCCTTCTTCTTGCGTCTTTCTTGGATTCCTTCCGCCGCCGCGACCAATGCTCCACCACGTCCTGTCCTCTATGTCTCCCTTAAGCGTCACGGCCTGCTTCTCCTTCTCTGGAAGCCTCAGGGTGTTCGTCTCTCCACAGACCGTCCAAGCGTGCGCGAGATTTCTTTTTGACAATAAGAATCTCGCCGACCCCGTTGTCCCTGTCATATCCAAGATGCGTATGCCCTCCGCACCGATGCGCATGCCCAACCCACTCCTACTCTCCCTCTTCCTCTCCGTCGTCTCCTTCTTCGCGCGCTCCTTCTCCTCCTTGTTCTTCTTCTTCTCCGCCTCCTTCCTCCCCTTCGCACATTCTCCTTATCCTTCGCGCTCTCCTTGTCCTTCGAGCTCTTCAAAAGCCGTACACGTCAATTGACGTGTACGGCTTTATCGATGAACCTTTTGAACATGAACGCGCTTTGGCCCATGACGACCACCATGCAACCGTATCCACATCGCGAATAGGCAGCGAGGGTAAAGGTAATCGTCATCGCGCTCGTCCCGCCACTCCATGATAACGATCGCAGACGATGAGAATCGATGGCTGGAGTAGCATCATGGTAATCTAAAGGAAGGTTAGCCAAGTGTCACGACTGAGCCTAAAGAGCCGCACCTCGGAGCGCTCATGCCCGCACGCACCCTGATGCAGCACTACTACGACGGGGCTACCAGCAGCAGCCGCGGCATGCAAAGGAAGAACGCCATCGATCATACGATCAGTTGACCGAGGCTTATGGAGTTAGAGAGAGGTCCCGTCCGCCCGTCCCTAGGGGTTGCGGTATCTGATTTTCTGCTAGCTAATGCGCAATGCTGTCCTGGGGTATGCTAACTAATTCGAGCTTCAAGAGCAATTTAGTTCGCCTCTAGCGTTTATTGAACCAAGTCGGGTTGCAAGTGAGCGTATTTCATGAACTGGAGTTACTGGACATAGCGTTGAACTGAGGAACGGACGAAACTACCAGTATTTCCAAATTTAGCGATCATATGTTTTAGCTTGCCGTTACGGTCACTGTCACGGTGGCTGAGCTTCACGCAATCCATCACTCATGGGATGAGCGTTTCTCTCAGAATACCATCACTTTTGTTGGTAGGACACCAGGCGGACTTTCTTCATTGCGGATAGGGACGGTATGTAACAGTAGTCTAAGTTCCCCCCCCCATGGTTTCGGCTGACCACATAATTTTAGTCCCTCCGGCTCACGCCCAAAGTAGTTCTGCAGAATAAAACCCTTCCACGCTATTTGAATAACTGTAACAAGCACTCCCCAATGTCTTCCTCTACATACCAAGGTCTCCTGGCAGCCTCTTTCTATGCGACGTTCAGCTGGCGTTTACAATTTGCACGCAGAAAGGGAACATGAACGCACCGGAGTCTTCCGCCCTTTAAACTGTGGCATCGGTCTCACATTGGGTATGCCAAGTTCAGCCGCTCTAATCTCTTGGTCTCTCTGCCGTTTTTCCAAGCGCACAACGGTCTCCTGGTACCACAAGATTCGCTCCTGGTTGGATGCTTGTCTGTCTCTAACTTCTTTCGACGCCAGAAGTGCAGCAGTGAGGGAATCTCGAGTTTTTGCCCACTCCACTTCCAGTCTGATCTTTTCGCCTTCGGAGAGGAAAAGTCGATCTATGGCATGCTGCTTTCGATGATTTGGAGCTTCCCCAACAAGTAAATGTCCAATCCGCAGTTCCATTCCTTCAAGGCATTTCTGCGGCAAGTTAAGTGTGGTGCCCTGCATTATGAAGTGACCACTCGCCATAACTTTCGCCTTATGAGATTCTAACGAGCAGCATCCATGTGAAATCTGCTTGTCTGATGTGATACCTTCGGACCTATGGATCTTAACGTCACTCGCGTTGGGACAGGTGGCAATATAAATTGGTCGAGCCGCGCTAATGGTTTCATCGCATTTGCCACAAGTGACCGACGGGACATTGCTGCGGCAACCATGGCAAAAAATGTGACCTGATTGTTACATCAGTGATTACTCGAGATGACTGGGGATGCCTGTGCTATTACCGCCATCGTCCACGAATGCTTTATCATACCCTTGGACATCTGCAAAGCACGGCGCAGATGCACACTTCATTGTTATTGTCAGTGTAAGTTCAAGAGGGATGGAGCTTGAAGCCAAAGCGGTCGTGAACCGGGCCTTATATATGTATATCAGGCGATGAAGTGTTGTGGCACGGTGGCACGCTACGGTGGCGCGATCGCGAGGCTTCGTTTTCCTATATATGGGCCAGGCTATAGCTACGGGCACTTCTCGCCACCCATCCCTTGGCACTCTCTTGTAATGGCTGTCATTTGCAGCATCTGCTTTGACGAGTGCGGGCTGAATCACTCGGCGGTCGCCTTGGCATGTGGTGATTTCTTGCACATTCCTACGACTTTTTTGTTTCAGAAACTGACAATATATTCGTGTCGAAAATCAGGCCACATCTTTGGTGTAGTGTGCTTACAACAGCACTGTACCGCTTCTACCGACTGCCCTTGCTGTCGCCGAACCATTGACCACAGGGCAGCGATTTGCATTCATATCATCGCCAATCCCACACCAATTTCGCGTGACCACGTTCTTGCAAGTTATGAACTGCTGCTCGGCTTGTCCCTTCAACTTGACGGCCGCAGCGCCTATGGCACTTTACCAGAAGGCCTTGTTGACAAGTGAGACAGTCGTTAGAACCCCGAACCTACCTGTCTAATAGAATGCCTCTGTCAGGTTGCAGAAATTTGTCGATCTGGCGGTGGGGATCGAGTCGTTTCCCGAGGCGGCGGTGCGCATTTTCATGACGTGGAATGACCTGCAGTGCGTGATCACGACGAAAAATTCAGGGAATTCTTGCTCGACTCCAAGGGTCCATAAATCGCCTTCGCAGCGAACAAAATGTCGTTGACATGTGTCTGAAAGTAGGCGCTAGCAATGCTCATCTCACAAAGGAAATGCTTGCAATGTTGGGGGAGACGCATGCTTGTGCTAAAGAAGCCCACTTACTCCAAATAGAGGTTCGGCTGCAGGAGGAAATGATCGAAGAATTGAAAGGGAAATGTGTTTTACTAATGGCAAAAGTTAGGGGAGGAATCGTCATTAACGCTCCATACTAGGCTGGTCTTACGCATGGACAATATACATAAATATGATCCTTCCACAAATGTGTTGTCTTGAACGACAGGAAACAACGGGATTGTGGTGATTTCTAAAGATGAGGGGATTTGGGTGTATACACACTCGTGAATGTGATGTAAACGGCACGTGCGCACTTTAGGGCAAGTCGTTTCCCAGTCACTCACCATCATCGACTCTCCGCTGCCATCCACGGTGTTTATGCACTGGATGGCCTTTCACGTTCCAGCTATCCACCGTGTGTATGCACTGGATGGCTTTTCGCCTCTCATCTCCGGATCCAGCAAACAGCAACAGCAAGATGTCAACGCGAATGGGGGACATTCATTTTGAATAGGCTACACCTGACAACCGTGACCGACATTTACCTATCTGTACCGCGGGTCCGTGTTCCGTCTAATGTGGTCCCTCTTTGCGTCACTCCTCGCTCGATACCTATAGCGAAGGGTTCATCGTTAGCTCCCCTAATCCCACCAAGATGTTGCGACTCTCTAGCAACGCGTCAGGCCTTGCATCAACTGTGAGTTTTTCTCTCATTCTCGTGAAGAAATCCAGAACGCTATCGTCCTCTGCAACCGAGAAATGTGTATCGCTGCCGGAGACTCGCTTGTCAACCAATCGAGTGGCAACGTCAACATGGAAACTGTCCTAGCTTGTGGCGCAAAAAACTTCACCAATACGCTCAGGAGTGCTGTACGTGCAACTTATTTCGGTAAATTTCGAGTGCTCACTTTAGACCGAGACAACTCTTTCCAGAACGGAGGTGTCCCCGCCACCGACGGTGGTTGCACTATGACACGTGTCGGGAATAGCACGGAGGACTGCGGAGGACTGAACAGACTGAACTTCTAAGTCGTGTGCCCGAACGTCCAGGCGCGCAGATGAATGCCGTCAGTGTTTCATATCCCCTTACGGCTCACACTGTGTCCTGACTTTTGCCTGAAGGCTGTAATTGTCAATATCCCCGCGCAGAACGCGAATAAAGAAGGAACCCAGCAATCTCTCTCACAGGGATGCTTCGTGTAATTCTGTCGGACCACAGACATTTTGTTGGCAGTCGTGACTGTTTCAACGGTGCAGAACTCAAGGAAGATTATATTGTCAATGGGTCATTGGTCAAATCTGTTTATTATACCTATTATACCCACACCCTTCGTTACAACGCTACATTGACCTTCTTGTTGTTACCCCAACTGAAGTTGACCTTGCACCAGAACAAATAAAAAGAAACTGTAGATGGACGGGATTCCTGTGTCCGTCGGGGTAAGAAATTATCGAAATGCAACGAAGAAAACTCACGAAAGGATATAAATGAACATCCGACCTGCATGAAGCCGCGCTCCTGAGTAAAAACAATTGCCTGCAAACCGTACATGGCGCCAATCGAAATCAGGGATATGATAGGTATAGCCGTGTGTCCAGTTGCGATAAGGTATACCAAATACACCGCCGTCGCAGGTAAGATGATCAACTGAGCAGGTCCACAAACACGATGAATCGCATGGAGAAACAGCAGAAACGACAAAGCACTGAAAAGAAGATGCATTTGCAGAGATTGTGAATTGTCGAGTTGATCCAATCCGGGAGAACGGATCGGAGAAT
Source organism: Rickenella mellea (assembly GCA_004355085.1). Lineage (NCBI taxonomy): Eukaryota > Fungi > Basidiomycota > Agaricomycetes > Hymenochaetales > Rickenellaceae > Rickenella > Rickenella mellea. The sequence continues at coordinate 75,820 of ML170191.1, forward strand.
GATTACGGGGTGAACTTTGCCCTGAAGGTCGGGAAATGCTTCATGATGGGGTTGTCAGGTATCGATCATCGGTCTGAGGGAGAACAGGTTCTTCTTGAGCGGTGTGTCGAACGTTCCCATCGGCGTAGTGTTCCACGATGCAGTAGGGAGATGATGATGATCGGATGGCCTTTATTCGCCAGTGGTGGGAAATGTAGTATGTTGTATTCATATAAGTTACCCGGATCATTGTCACCACGACCCTTCTTCATTATCCAGCTCGCCTCGCCACAGATAATGATGACACCAGCATCATCTGCACAACAGCATCATCTGCACAACAGGTGCTGAGGCGATTGGGGGTGTCAGGAGTGACTGACTGCGCAAGGATAGTTAGAGTCTACACTCAATTGATGGAACTAACAACTTACAGTATCAACGTCGATCGTGAAGGTATACCGATAGACTGATAGAATGCTGGGTCGACTCCAATGGCATTCGACATTCCGTGCCTTCCGTGCGGTAGTTCACTTGAGCAACAGAGGCTCAGGATTGATTTTCGGATCGACGCCAAAGATGTCCAGGACAATACGAGGGGTCAATCATTACCACTACCAATGGTGTTGCCACCGTCCGCTTGTTGTTGTATTTCAGCGCAGCGAGGGAATCAATCGTGCGCCACAGTGAGTTTTCGCGGTGTAAAAGGAATTTGGCGGATGACGAATGTATCTCTGGCGGGCGCTTGGAGTAGGAACTTAGTTTCAGCGCAAGAGCGATGATAAAGATGACCGTTACTTAAGAAGGAAAAGGGAGAAATCATGAGACTCACTTCGCGGCAATGGTCGCAATGACGACCCTGAACGCATTGTTGAGTCAGTTCATATTAGTGGCGCCGGTCCTCGCGTCCTTCGTGGCTAGAACGGCATTTAGAGCCTCCGTGATGGCCTGACTACCTTGCTGCTTGAAGACGTCTGAGATATCCGAGTCTAAGACGACGGATTGTGCAGCATTTTCGAAGACTGCGGTGGACCGTCAGACCGTACACATCATTCAAGTACATAGCCGAAACTCTACAACAAAAAATGAGCATGTTATTCCAGTCAGGCGAATTATAAACTCACTGTTGTAAATCTGGGGTCTTTGTACGTCTTTCGCCTGAACAGCAACACTGCTTTATCTGTGGAACTGGAATATATCGCGATAACCACAATGGATTATCCAATTTTGTCTGCGCATTGACCAGCGCCGCCGCCTTCCTTGCATTTCCCGTGGAACGGCGATACGGGGATATCAGGTCCACCACGCTTCTTGGCCGATTCCAAACCCACGCACTCCCGTCGTCTGTGCATCCTGCACCAATGCTGTACCCCCATGAGGCGCAACTTCATGTGTGACCTCCGTAACATCGCGTCCGGATCGTTGCTGTCCGGATCTTCAGCTCCATCGGCGCTCCCCTTCCAACTCGCCTTCTCCGCATCCCTCAACTACCATCTTATAGCTCAAGAAAATCAACCTGTGTCCCACGACGGAATCATCACCTTCGGGTCCATCCATTCTTTGCCTGATCCGTAAGGTCGTCTCACTCATCATCGTCAGCACATATCGCTCGCAGAACTGATCCTGATCATAGTCGACACGAAGTCCGAGTTCCGTCCAGCAACGATGTCGGGAAGGAGCAGCACGTGTTGCTTTTCGAACGAATTCGGTGAGCCAAGTCGTTCGGCCGGATACACATGACCGGCCGCAATCGCGCTCGGTTGATGTGGGACAGGAGCTCGCAGAGCTATATAACTGGGGTTGGGAGTCACAATGGTCACGCGACTAGACCTGCGCCTGGACGGCGCATCTATGCCTGCGGGGAACGGTCTGGGTCAGGGAGGATCGCAATGACGATATCCAAAAATTACCAAAGCATGCATAGGACGAAAAAGTACGTTGCTTCCGAAAGATGACTCCCTCATCTGCTTCCACGCCTCTCCCCCATCTTGCTGGATATATAGACTTCGGAGCGTGATGCGTGATGCGTGTCGAGAAATTTCGCTGAGAGAGACCATACGGAGACAAGCTTTCAGAACTTGTCAAAGTCGCAATCAAGAGGGTTGCACCGGAAAAATCCGAGACTAGACGTTGGGGGGGGACCTAGTGGAGGGGAGCCTTATCCTAATTTCGTCCGACCTTTATTTCCGTGACTTTTTTTTGGTGATAGCTTAGTCATACCGCCAGAAAATGGTCGCTGGATCCTATTTAGGCAATTGTCTGATACTTTGCCCAATATACTCATCCGCCACCTACAGCTGAAGCCACCCAGAGAGCAAAATGACGAATAATGTGCCACTAAACAGATATCTTTCAGAACCACAACAATCCCCCCATTCCAGTGGACCATCCCTTCACTTCAAGTATACTCAGCGATGGCCAAATCGAAGAAGAAGCACAATGTCGTAAGTCTCACACATCCCTCTCCCACCTTCATCCGAGGAACCATCGCATCCGTAAAGATGTAGGGTTCCCGAGCCGAAGCCTTATGGGCGGAAGCTCGACGAAGATTGACGGCATCAACTGTGTGCGCCATTTACTGATTTATTCGTGTTTAGGACCTGAACGCACCCGTATTTGACGAAAATAGCAAGCGACGATGCGATCCATGCAATGTCGACGTCCTCATTGGCACCGGCGGTGAATCCAATTGGAACGGGCACCTGAAAAGCAAAGTTCATCGGCGGAATGCTGGCGCAATTAGCAACACACGGGAATTGAGCAATTATTTTACAGCTGCTCAAATTCCAAAGCCACCGAAGGTTCCATCACCTGCACCAGTCCTCAGCACGTCCAGAATTCCCAACAATCCAGTAGAAAATGATCATCCAGATATTATTGATCTTGTCGATTGCGAAGAATACGTTACAGAACACTCAGAGACTCAGACACGAACCTCATTACCAACTCTCTCCGAGCGACTGCGATCTCTTGCCGCTAGTCTCCCTGCTTCTGTTCCTGTGGGGACAAGGGACGATGTCCTTGCATTATTTTCAGGGAATCCGCGAGAACTCGCAAGTGGTTGCACGGGCGACGATGCATGGGAAGCAATCGACCCCGTACTGAATCGTGTCATCGGCTTTGGAAAGACCTCTCCCGAACTCGTACCTATTATCAGGCGAGGTCCTCTAGGAATCGATGGACTCTGTAGTTGGCTCGAGATATGCATTAACGAGTTGGGGATAAATAGTGCATTGCTCGAGGGTAAAACGGAACGTCTGGAAAGTGCATTAAAGTTGCTGTGAGTCTTCGAATATTTCTTTCGGAAATTTTAATGCTTAAAACAAAATAGTGGAGCGGTTGAAAGCAATAATATCTCTCAGGAAATGTCTCATATCAGCAGACCGTCCCCGAATCACCAGGTTACGCGAGCTTCAGCCAACGTCCGGCGCGCTGCACCAATTAATGTGGATCCAATTGTGGGACCATGTCCTGGATACACTCTTACTCTTCCCGACGGCCACAGTCCATTCACTTCATACCCCTTTGCATTGCATGAATCTCGAACGCTCCCGTGGTCTGTTCATGTGTATGCGGAATCACTCGCGCTTCGATCGACAACCTGCACGGGATCTGCACGTACTGCGAAAGGCCATGAAGGAGAACCTTGCATCTCATGTCGGAGCCTCCACAACAACACATACGTAATGGGAATCCGACATCGTTTATTAGACGGTAACCCGCTACGACTTTCTCAGTATCGGACATCTACGTGGACTTCTGGATCGCAAGAACGTTATTATAGAAAACCTTCGACTGACGGCTTTAAATACTGGCCGCAGTCTTACAACTCGTAACCGACATATTGAGGGTTGGAAGCGTTTAGTTTTAGCAATAGGTTCTTCTGACATCCCTCGGATTCAATCTCTCCTTCGCACAGCCGAAAACAATGCAACCGGCGTCTTCGGTCTTTTGCAAAAGGTTGACCAGGCGGCACGCAGAGTATACATGCCACTGAGCTATCAAGAGCGAGACTTTGAGCGACTGTATCTTGTCTGGAAACTCGGCGGTGCATCAGCTGCAAATGTCGCTCACCGGACGTTAGGTCTTCCATCAATTGATGCAACACGGAGGCATGTGGTTGTTCAGCCCCTCCGCTCATCACCCGGCGTACCAACAGTTGAAGAATTGCGGAAAAATTTGGCTATATGTTTCCCACCCAGCGCTACAACACCAGCTCGATCTCAAGTGATATATGGTGCCACGATGATGATGGATGAGATTAATCTCCAAGAACGCTTGCGATGGGACCCTGTCACAGATGATATCATTGGAATGTGTCGGGAGTGCACACCTCGCCATTGCGTCACTAAATTCAAATCTATCAAAGAAGCTGATTCGATTCTGGAATGTATTCGGGATGGCAAGGTGCACCTAGCAACAGAGGTTCGAATTTATTCACACTCTGAAGCAGCGCTGATTTATAATGTTTATCCCTAGGCAACAGTCATTGCAGTGTCTATTTTGACAGAAAACCCGCACGAATATAACGCACGTCCCTTCGTGATATCTGGGACATGCAAACGCGAGGATGTTCTATCCCATGCAAAGCTACTTTCAACAGCGAGTGACGAGCTCTCATCAAGTCTTGCACAAGTCAATGTGCGAGTGTACTCCTGGGCTTCCGACGGTGATGCCCGCCGCCGCCGTGCAATGGCAATCCATACCATGTCTCACGAACTTCCCGAGTCTGATCCGATTTTCCAGCTTCTTTCTCCTCTGCGCCTATTCAATACACGTTGCGGCAAAAATGGTCTCACCTGCGATATGGACACCAAACACGGCTGGAAGCGCTTCCGTAATAAACTCTCCTCAAATAAAGGATGCATTGTCAATGACATCGCCGTCACAGTTCCCGTTCTCAAGAAACACCTTATGGTGTGTGGAATGAGTGATTTAACCGCCTCCTTGCTTCTTTGCCCAAACGACAAGCAGGATGTGGTTCTCACAATTCGGCTTCTGAATGCAATATCAAATCTCCCTGTTGCACTTTCATCCGACTCTCCTTCGACGACAGCTGCTCGGCGGATCCTAAGACTACTCGGCCGCCTTTACCGGCATCTTTTGGATGCATACCTGGACGTATCGTGTTCATTACATGACCAATTGAGGCATCTGAGTGCCGCAGCACACCTCGTTCTTGCACTCTATGCGCAGAACAAAGGGAATTTTATCTCAGTCCAGCTTTACTACGATACAATGACTATGATAAAGAATGTCTACTTCTGCATCGCAAAAACTATCATTGACAATCCCGATGGTTCATTCTGGATTATTCTTCTAGGAACAGATGCCCTCGAGCATACATTTGGGAAGGTTCGCACGATGGTGGGAAATGACGTGAATGTCGATCAGTTTCAGCTTGGCAACCGAATTCATACTGCGGTAGAGTGCCAGAAGATTCTTCACGAGCACCCCGATTGGCTTCCGACTTCCCGCCGACTACAGGTTCAGCGACTAGACCAACATGACGATGACATTTCAAAGAAATATGATCACATCTCTCCAAAATCGTGGCGAGGAGATGTTAAGGTGAAGGGTCTCAGTCTTCAGGGGTGTTGGCTCGAGGGGCGCAGAGATGCTGAATCAGAACTACGAGATGCGCTCATTACGCCGCCTTTTGAGGGCATGGATTCTGGCGATGGCTTCGACATATTCTCACCATTTGGAAATGGCCGGATTGTTCTAATTGATGGTGATATTGCGCCAGAAGAAGCTCACGAGACCGCAGAAGAACAAGATATATCATGGCCAGCGGAAACTTCAGGTAATGGGGGGGATACAGCAAGTAACCAATTGGAGACACCAACAATACCCTGTTTCCAACCCGACCTGGAAGATCGTGCGGCGGTGGAAGACGCAGTTTCAAAGAACGTGAAGCATGAGGCGTACATTGTAGTGGATGCGTCAGGCATACTTAAACACAAAGCAACAATCGCTCGCGTTATTTCCGCCCCGATAACTGTCGCCGAGTCCAAGGATCGTCTCAAGCGAATTCGAGAATATTCCCAGTATGACGAACGTCAACGTCAGTCACCAGACCTTATAGGTTTTTCAGCGGAGGATGATACTGGCGGCGTTGCGGTTGGAGATCCCGTTGTCACACTTGTCCGATGCGAAAAGAAGATGTTCCTTGCCATTGTTCAAGTTGTGGACATTCAATTAAGCAACAATAGTGTCGGATCACTACCCTTCCGCCTTATTCACGAGCCCAATGTCACATTCCGGACGCAAATCATGCGTCTGACACTCAAGGACACGTCACATCAACCCGAAGGTGCTGACTGGGAATGGACAGGAAAACTAGAGGCGTCAAATCAATTTGGTGCAAAACATCTGGCTGGCAAGTGGATCGAACTTATCAATCCAGAGATTCAGCTCCGTCAAAATGGGATCGATCTAACGAAACCCACGTACTGCTTCAAGACATCGGACTTACGATCATTTGCAGCAGTTTTATATGAGCGCTTGCGTGATGAGGATCACCTCCCCGTTGTCGAGCAGTCGGAGGAATTCCCTTATCGTTCAGCATCTGGTCATTTCGATTCTATTACATCTATAACCATCGTACTGACATTCTCTATTTCAGGGAAAGCTTGCTTTGTCTGCGAAACCGAAGGTGTTGCTCATAAGGATGCGAGTGATAATTGCTGCAAACTGTGTCCAAATGTTCGACTCTCCGATCTGTCTGGCCCAAAGAGGATCGAACACATGGCGGCGCATATTCTGCACGACGAACGCTTGAGGGATGCAAAAAACCCATGCTCCCTATGTCTAAGTACAGGTGACACCTGCGCAATATTCCTGATAGAGTCGAAGAAACGGACCTCGGTTAATGAACGGACGTCACGATGCCCCAACCTCTACAAGATCCGACTGTCGTCTGCCGGCAGATCTACCCAAAGTGGCAAATCAACATGCTCCAACATTCCGATTCGCTGTAATCTGTGTCTGCAGCCGCGCTCCCCTGCAGTTTGGAAGTACAATCTTCGTCAGCACATTCTAGATGCGCACCCTGGGGCTGACGTCAATAATTATACCCATCAGTTCACCTTGGAGGAACGGGAGATTACCTTTATGAAGTCCGTCTTTTTAAAAAAGCCTCGCCGGAGTCGAAAGAAGGACAATGCACTTAAAACGGTATCAATATCAGCAGCGCACAGTTCGCGATTGAGTATTAGGTGCGTACCTCGTTACAAAATCAATTGTACTTTTACTTACCGTACGACAGGTCGGAGGGACTAATACCATCAACATCGCAAGAGGTCGAGCCAAGTGATGGCCAACCACATCCCACTTCCTCGGACAACGAGGACAGTTCTACGTCCAGCAGTGAGAGCGAGGCAGATGAAGACATGGACATGGACTCCAGTGACGACTCTGAAACAGACGGTGACACGGACATGGATATAGAAATGGATGCAGACACAAACGCGGTATTTCTCGCTGCTAATGAGGACCGAGCGACAAGTAACACTGCCGAAAGGCACGATGTGCCAACTTCGACCGCAAGAAGACCGACACGCGCCTCAGCAAAGAGAAAGTATCCATCGGATGGCGTATTTTCTGACTCCACTTGCGGAGATCCTTCCTGCGGACGCATCGTTGACAGTGATCCGTTGATTTGCAAAGGTCCTGGTTGTGGACAACAGGTGAGTTATTGGTTACACGTGCCTTGACTAAATTCTGACCGTCGATCCATCAAGTTCCATCTGGCTTGCAAGGGAATGTTTGAGCAGCCTACAACGGACTGGTTCTGTGATGACGACTGTCGCGGAAATGCACTCGGACGAACAACAAGGACTCGGAAGCGGCCAAGGGTTGCTAAATAATTGATTTTTTATTTGCATTGATAACTTACCTGTATACTACGAAGGTTTTATAGGATTAAATTGATTTCAACGTTCGCGGATGATGGTTGTGAACGTGTTGGCGAAGTCTCAGTCATCGGCTGCTCGCATGCCCCGCTAGCCGATGGCTATATATAGTAGGCATTAGGTAAGCCGAGGGGGGGGACCTAGGTCGATTGGACCTTATCCTAATTTCACGACGTCAGGTGCGAATTTTTTTTTCTGCAACCCTCTTGGTCGCAATGTACCCATGGGTTTGAACACAAGTCGGCAATGACTAGCGCTCCTTGGTTCATCGAAGCCAAATAAAGTGAAGTAGGTGTAGGGTCGCCTCGAGTGGGTTTGCGGTTGTCCCCAAACCCTCGAGCTTTGACGGCAGAGACCTGGAGCGACCGCGCAGCTTGTGCGACGGTTAAGAAGTCCAAGAGTTGCCTTCATACGAGACCCTTCTACAACGACGTTTCTAAGCGATAGAACTCCGGCACGATGCTCGCATATGTCATGAAGGCGTCTGTATCTGATCGGCTAAGGACGAGAGATTGTTCGTCAGCGCGTTGCTATTCACAGGCCTCCTCCGAGCAGATTGACTTTGGGAGACGTAAAGGCGGTTAATGGTGTATTCCACCAATGCTATTCGTGTTCGGCATCAAGACGCCAGACGTCAGACAAGCTCGTTGTAGTGCGCATCCGCAGTGGTAATGTACGTACCCCGTGGTCACACCTCCGCTTGGAGGGAATTGATCCCGAACTTGTCTCCCTCATCTGACTCCTCCACCGATATCGTCCCACATAAGATTGACGCTGGAAAAGTTGACGGCGGCGTGCCAGTCGCAAGAATTCTTGGTAGAGGAACAAGAGAGTGCGGGTCAAATGTAAGACCGGTTGCGGCAGGTACGGAGGAAAGAGATGAGATGGCGGCTGCTCGAAGGGTGGGGAAGAACAAGCGGCTTGCACGCATCCTGGTGTATGGCGTTTGGAATGATAGGAGCTGAGAAACAACGAAAGAAGTTCAAGTCAGTCACAGTTAGCTTTAGGAGTACTAAGAGTACATTACCTTGCCAACGTTGATTCCTTCTCGAACTGAAAGATGCTTTTCACCAATGCCAATGGAGGGAGATTGCCTTGAGGAAATCCCTGCCTTTAGTAAATCAATACGGAGAGGTATGATCAACATACCCGATAGAGCCGCCCGGTGGGACGAGGGCGATGGCGATCATCCTATGAAACGGCACTCCAACCCTTCCTGTACATATTCCAAACCAGGGCCTGGGCCTGTAGAACGTCGCTATTTCTGGGGAAACTAACGATATCAGTGATGTGCCTCATAACGGTCGCTTACAGAACGGAACGTGTGTTGGTTGAAGGTGAATGGAAGATGGTGATATACCAAATAACGAGAATGATACTGAAGGAGAGAAACATGCGGCGAAGAATGCGCCATGTTCGGCGTCCGAAGACTAATGCAAAACTTGCGAAGGAAAGAAAATGATAGAGGCAATCAGAGAGACGATACGTACCGAGATATCAACATCGCGACGTATCGCCGCTTCTCGCCTTCACCGAGTGCTGCGCCAGTGTGTATAGTCTTGACGGAAGATAATGGGGTGCTCCAGTGGGGCGCGTTGGGGTGAGAAGGCGTGTCTTGTGAGACTGGTGTATTGGAATTGTCCAAATTAAAGGGAGGAAGGAAGTTGAGCGTGAATCATCAGGTGGAGGGCAAGGTCGCATGCGGGAACAACGACATAGGTGAACACCACCAGACGCATACGTCAGGCCTCGACCTCCGGCGCCGCTTTAGAGACATTGTAGTCTCCTAAATCATACCGTATACGAGCGAAGATCCCTTAGTAGGCAGGTGTACATTTCAACCAACGGCAACACAGCCAAACACAAGCCAAGCAATGGCCAAAGTATGACATTGAGCGAATTCTGTAACGTATTCGACACGCCGTCCCTAAAGGACTATTGAATCATAGTTTATAGGTTCTTAGGAGGTGACTCAAATTCTTTCAAGATTTATGGTGAGGTTCTGGTGTCGGTATTGAGCTTGCAATTGAGGGAACGTTCAACCAACCTAGCAATGCCAAACATTAGCCACAGGAACGCCAAAATGCATTCATCTTGTCGTCGTGGAGGCACTTTTGGAGGGAACTTCACCATTACTTACAGATATGGTCAAAATGGTCTTAGGAAGTTCCAAAATTATTTTGGAGATTTATTTCTATGTTTCGGCCTCACCAGACGCGTTTTGGTGCATTTTCCGTACAGATAGCAGTCTGACTGTCGTAGATGGGAAAAAAAGACTAGGAAAAAATTCCCAAAACCTCAAGATCAAATAATTGACTGAAACTGCCTCTTCAAGTAGACAATTTTATTCCTCTGAATGTGTGTAAAGCGTGTTCGAAGCTGCGAGACGCTATCTTTTGGTGCTGTTTGGCACCTCACGTGACTTGAAATGTAGGACTGCCTACTAGTCACGCCTAAGTTGATACAGACTAGAGACATTGTGCGATAGCTAAAAATGATCACTAACCGTGTGAACAACGCCAAATTACCGCATTAGGATAATGTGGTGCGAGTTGGACAACACCGACGTGCTCAACGTCGAGCGATCGCCACAGGATCGAGCAACTATCTGTATTGTATAACATTTATTAGTATGCTAAATACATCTCCGTATTTTTTTAGCGTTTCCTAAATCATTATTGATGGAGATATGACACTCCAAAGGTCAAAACGCACCTCTTACTGGACTCTTCGAGTACTTGTGGATTTATTTACACCTCCGCAGACGGTTAAAATTCTTCGTAGTATTTTTCATAGATTTTATTGACTGAATAGATTTCAAATATACCGAATTGGAGGGATTGAATCGGCGAATAGACTGCTAAATTTGAATATATGCGTCATTATGGTCCAAAAGTCCCCATATGCACCTTCGTTCTGGGATACAAAATCATTCAAGCTCATAGAAATACCCAATTAGACATTTTCAGGTATTATGCATGTATATATGTAATCTAGGAAAGATTTGGGGTCAAACGGTTGAATGATGCTGAGAAACGAAGTAAGAGAGTCTGGTGGTTCTTGTGGCAAAACAAGCTTGTCTCGACACTCAAAATGTCGCACCAGAATCTCGAAGCTTGCCCCACTTCATCCTCCCAAGACATTGCCCTCAAATCATTCTAGAAATCTTTTAAGGTATGTAGAGATACTCGACACGGCTTGCACTATTTTACAGCTCATGCAATGAATTATAGAGAGCAAAATACCGGAATCGAGGCGAAACAGACATGTTTTTGGGTGCATGTGCAAACTTTGAGCTCATATCGCACCCAATAAAATCCCAACAATTCTCATATCTGAACATGTTCTTCATATTACTTATTTAATGGTTTTATAGATGAACTCCTGACATGAAACCCGATGTGCAAGCCGTCAGCGTTGTTCCGAACGTCGCACCACAGCTGCGGAGATTGCGGACTGATTCCCGAAAAGGCAGTTCACACTCTTCTTGCTCTTCAACCATGACCATCTCTGGTCTCTCCTCAACGTCCCTCACCGTTCTGGCCCTCAATATCGAGTTGGGATGTTAGTGGGACTACTAGGTACGCTTTTCCATCTCTTTTACGCTACCCACGCCCATCGATGTCCGGCGCAAGCTGCGAGGAGTTGATCCTCGCCAAATGCGCTTGTGCGGGGCATTTTGCATGCTTGGGGTTGCTCTCTGGTTCACGAACATGTACTAACAACCTCTTTGACTCGCAGGTCATCGTGCGCCACCTCAGTGGCTGCAATTTCGAAACGCGAGCCGTTCTACCGAGCATTGGAACCCGTGAGCTGTGTGACAACGGTGTCCGAGCATCTGTGATGCTTGCTAGAGGGCTCTCGAGATCTCGCTGGACCATTGAGCAAGTGAGCAGCCATCTATTTCTGCTCATCACCGCCCCCGTGACCCCGCGATTCCAGGAAATATCGGCATGCAAGTGAGAGACTAGCCTCGCTGGATCTCGTTGAGATCACGCACGATAATATGGACCCTGGTACGAACGACAACGCGACAATCAGGACCGTCGATTCCATTGAGATCTCACGCAATAATACGGACCCTAGCACATACGACAACGCGACGATGAAGACCGTCGATTCCGTTCCGATTGCAAACAATAACACGGATCCTGGTACTAACATCAACGCGACGATTGGGACTGCTGACTCCGTTGAGATTGCGAACAGTAGCGCGGACCCTGGCGCAAATGATCATGCGCCAATCAATGCGGTCGACTCATTTCAGGCTGCGGAGGATGAGGTGTGCAACGCTGATCTCAACGCCGATGAAGATGACACCATACTAATAGCCCAGATACCGCTGCACCTCCTCCTTTCATCCCCGTAGACTTTTCCGACTCTATACCCCCTGCATCCCCTGCCATTTCTAGGGTAGATTTGCTGCCGCTTCTCGCCTCGACATCCATGCCGGTAACAGCAACCATACCACCCCCGCTCACTCTCTCCCTCGTGCAAGGCTCTTTGGCTGCTCATTGACGCTCCACTGACCCCAATGTCAACCCAGCAACCTCCAATCCCCGTCCATCTAAGGCGGTGGTTCGACGACGTCCACTCGCCATAGCGCCTTGTTCTATTAATACTCGCGCAAGCGCGTCCGTCACCGCGGCTCCGGTCATGACCGTAAGCGCGCAAGGGATGACTCCGCTGTGGACAGCCGCAAAAAAAGGTCAGAGCTTTGTGCAATTACGCGTTCATTTTCCTGACATCTATTTGTAGGTTCAAGAAATAAAAATTGTATATGTGGGGCTTAGCGGTGATGCGGTCCTCAGTAGCTAATTAGATAGAAATATATTATTTCTTGGTTATTGCAGTCCTGCTTGAGCCATCGATGTTGACTTCAGACCCAGCGGCTGTTACGCCAGGCACCGTACGTTGTCCCCATGTGTCGATGTGAGTCAAAGTCCGCCACAGTGCCTGCAATATATCCTTCAACATGTCCTCCATTGTTCTACAGTCCTCGGATAAATCTCACCACCATCTACAGTACTTGGATATATCCTCCACCGCCTTACAGTCCTTGGACACATCCGCACCACTATCTACAGTCCTCGGATATATCTCACCACCATCTACAGTACTTGGATATATCCTCCATCGCCTTACAGCCCTCGGATACATCCCCAACACCATCTACAGTACTTAGATATATCCCCACCACCATCGACAGCCCTTGGATACATCCCAAGTTGCCTTAATCAATCACAGCGCACTGATATATCCTCACAATAGTTTTATATCCAAATTCTAGCCCTAATATTCACGTAACCCTGCTACTAGTACCACATTTTTGCCTCTAATGCACCCAGTAAGCCAACCCCAACCTCAGAGGCAGGAGGGATGTATCAGACCGCCGTAGCTACAGGACTGTAACTACAGCGTCTGATGCATCACTCATTTACTGTAATTACAGGGTAGGGATATATCAATATACCAGGGAGGGCTGAAAGGATAACAAAAATTGATATTATTGTCGTCTTACTTTTAATGAAATGTGAAGTGTTCAGTCTCCACATGACATCGCAACAAAGCATCAAAACCGGGACTCTGACTAATTCCACATTTCTCTGTGGCATAAGCATTTTCCAAATCATACATGTTTAAGAACCGCGATTATCAGTCAATACATGAGCTGGGTAAAAAAGGTGGTGTCAAAAGGATCAGAGAGTTCAAGCAGCTTCTTCAGGTGAGTTGCCTCCATGAAGACGCCATGGAGACGCCAACAAGGCGCTTGAAGGCACCATGAAGATGCCATAGCGATGCCAACAATGCGCTTGAAGGCACTTGAAGATGCCATGACGACGCCAACAAGGTGCTTGAAGGCACTAGAAGACGCCATGAAGACGCAAACAAGGCGCTTGAAGGTGCCATGACGACACCAACAAGGTGCTTGAAGGTGCCATGAAGATACCATGGAGATGCCAACAATGCGCTTGAAGGCACTAGAAGACGCCATGAAGACGCAAACAAGGCGCTTGAAGGTGCCATGA